>CM023484.1:134563229-134811245 GCA_013339685.2 Hyalomma asiaticum | reverse complement strand
TGCATGAATGGCCACACCAAGGATGCTCGTTACTAAACCACAACTTAACATTAATGCCAAGGGCACCTAGTACTTCAGGCATCCTACGACAAGAACATAAAGAAAGGAAGAAGAAATAGAAACGGTGAAGGACGGCCTGTTTAGGATGAGCGTCTCAATGTAACTAACGCAGCTCGCGGTTCGACCATCTTCACAGCGTAGAACTGGCGATTGTTTTCAACCATAATACATTATTCAGATCCGAAAACAATCCTCCTATACGTCAAGGGAAATTATGCAGCGACAAATAACGAATCATTTGTATCAGGCTTCGCAAATCGCTCAACATACAAAAAAAGAAAAGATGAGAACTGGGAGATCTTCGAATACAAGATAACTGACCTTGTTGCGTATCATAAACCTACTATTGTAGTCTGGCCTAATTGCAGTAAATCATGATTCACAATTGCACTAAAAATTGATAACAAGGAGCGTTTGTATCGATCCGGCAAGTCTTTGGCCAAGCTCCAACTTTTCGTTGATTTCATATCGCTTTAATATTACTAGATGAAAAATATTTTAAATGGCACAAAACTATCGACACGTGCAGTTGTTTTGATTTAAGTGGAAAGCCGTTATCGCTTCCGAGTGACACGTGCGCTGGTTCTGATTGTTTGCGGGGAGCGCTGTTATCACTTTCTGTTACGCGCAACGCAGGCCGCGTTTATCTTGCACGTCCCTTCTGGAACCGCGTCGACCATTCTTGAAACATTGCATGCTTGACGCGCACATTTCAAGAGAAGTACTGTTCGCCTCGCCTGACTGCCGATGTTGCCCATTACGTTAGCACATGCAGAGACTGTCAGCGACGCAAGACGCCGACAACTAGGCCAGCCGGATTTCTGCAGCCCATCGAACCACCTCGACGGCCGTTCCAGCAAATCGGCATGGACTTACTGGGGCCGTTCCCGACGTCGACTTCCGGCAATGGATCGTCGTAGCGACCGATTACCTCACCCGCTATGCCGAAACAATGGCCCTGCCCAAGGGCAGTGCCGCCGAGGTCGCCAAGTTCTTCATTGAGAACATCGTGCTTGCGTCACGGAGCCCCAGAGGTCCTCATCACGGACAGATGTGCGGCCTTAAGGCTGACCTAACTCAGGCGATCTTGAGGTGTACAGTCACACAAGCCATCGCCGAACCACCGCCTACACCTGCAGACGAATGGCCTCACCGAGCGTCTAAATAAGACCATCGCCGACATGCTGGTCATGTACGTCGACGTCGAACACAAGACGTGGGACACCATTCTTCCGTACGTGACTATCGCGTACAACGCTGTGTGCAAGAAACCACGCAGCTTACGCCATACGAGCGGAGCCCAACTACGACGCTTGACACCATGCTACCGGTTGTCACCGACGAAGAAAACCTCGACGTTGCCAGCTACCTGTAGCGCGCCGAAGAAGCTCGACAGCTAGCCCGCCTGCGTATCAAGAGCCAGCAGACGGTCGACAGGCGCCACTACAACCTTCGACGAGGCCACACTGAATACCAACCCGGCGACCTTGTCTGGGTCTGGACGCCGATACGACGACTGGGATTGCGTGAGAAGCTCTTGCGGCGCTACTTTGGACTCTACAAGGTACTCCGACGTCGTGGTGGACTGGACTATGAGGTCGTGCCCGATGGCTTAACATCATCCCAGCGGCGGCGCGTCCGACCTGAAGTTGTGCACGTGGTGCGACTTAAACCTTATTACGCGCGCTGATTAACTGTGACGCATTTTTAGCATAATTTATTGCATGTACTCTCACTTTCATGTTCTGTCTTTTAGCATCGGGACGATGCTTTTTCAGAGGGGGCTGGTGACACGTGCGGTTCTTTTGATTTAAGTGGAAAGCCGTTATCACTTCTTAGTGACACGCGCGCTGGTTTTGATTGTTTGCGGGGAGCACCGTTATCACTTTCTGTTATGCGCAACGCAGGACGCGTTTATCTTGCAGGCCACTTCTGGAACCATGTCGACAATTCTTGAAACTTCGCATGCTTGACGCGCACATTTCTCTGACTTGGAATTCCAAAGATAATGCGAGAACACATTATGATGTGTGTATAAAAGGCGACGCATTACGCCGCTTCAGTCTTTCCGTCGACCGACGACTGTTCACGCCGCTATTGCTGTGAGTTGTGATTGGCTTTGGTTTGCTGGGCACAAGTTCGCCCAATAAAAAGTTGGCCGCGTATCTCCGTGCTTCGCTGCTAATGTCGTCGAAAGACGATAGTCTTCTACCGGCCGTACTACATGAGTCCCGGTTCATCTGCGGTTCTGTTAAGCCGCAGGGTACGCTCGCTTAGCCTCTCAGTCAGTGACAATTCGCGCATCGCGCACCTCGTCTGTTTCCTGTTGCCTCCGGGCGCGCCTCGGTTCACGATCTTTCGCTAGCCGCTGGGCTCGTTGCTCTTGCGTTTCCTGGGCACGCTTGCGACGACGGGCATCGGCACGCCGGCGCTTCTCCGCTGCAATCTGCTCGTCGGTTTTTTCCCTGCGTTGTCTGGGCATGTCTTGTAGAGTGTGTTCTATGTTGCTACGGCACACACGCGAGTGTCTTTCATGCCTGGTCGAAAGAAGACGACGAAGTGATAACCGAACGACGCTGGCTGTTCTTGCTGTGCACGGTTAAAGTGGAGCCTGTAAATACAAGTGTATATAGCCTTGTTTGTGCGTAACATCGTGGTGGAGGTGTGCGATCTCTGACCTCGCCACGGAGCTTCGCAGCGGCCGTTTTCTTGAGGCTCCCACGATGGCTTCCGACGAACCGGCGCCAACACCCGCCTATCCGTCTGCGGCAACGTACGTCACCGTTACCACACCGCGAGATCCCGGCGTTTTCTCGGGCCGCGAAGGCGCAGACGTGGAGGACTGGCTTACTCGGTACGAACGTGTCAGCACCACTAACAGGTGGGATATCCCACTCTCCAGCTCGCAAATGTACTGTTCTTCCTCGACGGACCACCGCGAGCATGGTTCGAAACTCACGAATCTGACATCACAAGCTGGGACAGTTTCAAGCAGAAACTGCGCGACGTGTTTGGGTACCCATACAGTCGGCAGCTGGCTGCTAAGAAGGAACTCTCCACGCGGGTCCAAACATGAACTGAACCTTACGTCGCCTATATTCTGGACATCTTGGCTCTATGTCACAAAGCCGACGTCAAGATGTCCGAAGCAGACAAGGTAGCCCACATTCTAAAAGGGATCGCTGACGATGCATTCAACCTGCTAGTCTTCAATAATGTCACCACTGTAGACGACGTCATGAAAGAATGCCGTCGCTTGGAACAGGCTAAAAGCCGGCGAATCGTCCATCAGTTCGCCCGCTTGCCCAACACCGCAGCAACGTCGTCATGTGACGGTTTTTCTCACGCGTCCGCTAACTTTGACAACGTTACACGCATTGTACGGCGTGAGATAGAGGCCGCCTATCCTAGTACTGCCGAAGTCAAGACCTTCTCGGAACCTGTTGTTCCGGTTTCGCTAGTACAAGCCGTCGTTCGCGAGGAGATTCACAACATGGGTGTTATGTTGCCGCTCATAAGGCGATCGTGCAGAAGAGACGGCGTAGCACCGTACGCTATACAAAGCTTCTTTCTCGGCTCTCTCTCTGCATGGTCTTGGACAGCAATTATCAATGGAAAGCAAACTGCTCCCATTGAGCGGCTGGTCTCCCACGCTGGCCCCCAGGGGTTCCTGGTACGAGACCCTTCCCTTTCGCTGAACGTCGCTCGGGGGGGTCGCGGCTGCGCGACCGTACTTGTCCTCTTAGTGGCCGTTTCGGGGAAGAGCAGCTCGGACGCGTAGGAGGACAATGCATGAGAAGTGCGCCCTCGCTTGAAGCGACAATGCGCTTGGCCCAACCAATTCTTTAACGACCAGCATGCGCTTTCGGCGCGCCGACTGGAACGAAGCGTTGAGTCGCAGCCAGTGCACTGTCCGAACTGCGGGAAAGGCGAAGACACGCAGTGTTTCCTGGAACGACAGGGTTCGACTGGATGAGCGTGGGAGATGGCCCGAATGCCGCAGGGCTGCTACGATACCGATATTTCGATTGTGAGAATATCTGAGAGCGTGGGATAAGGAGAGGGAGAGCCATGATGGGAAAGAATGCCAAAATGCCTGTTTAAACTGCAAAGACGCTGCTGTCGGGATTAGGGACAGCCCACTAGGGAGTGGCTTAATCTGAGGGTAAACAGATTGGATAACAGAAGGTTGAGGCGGACCAGCAGTGGCCACCTCCCCTCTTTCTTTGTTACCGTAAGGTACTAAAGACTGGACGGGATTCGTTTCCCTTCAGTCTAGGCTGTAATCACTTAACTGATCGATCAGTAAGACTCCGTACGATGCAACTTCTGTCTGGGCCGTAACCACTCGGTGGTCGAACAGTGAGACTAAGTTCGTTGTATGTAGTAACAGTGTTCTAGGCTCTAACTTAAGAAAAGTTAAGTACAAGAGTAAGACGCTGTTGATGTCTATGTTATCATCAGTGTGCTTCGGCAAGATGTACATATGACTGTAAATATTTTGCTACAATATACCTTCAAGTTCATTACCTCCAACCTGCCTCCTGCTTCATCAACGTCGATCATCTTCTTGACGGGACTTCAGTCCACATCAAGGAGAAAACGAACAGAGGAAAACATAACTATGGGCATTCATGCGGTGTCTTTGCCACCACGCTCCGATGTCCGCCCCAACTTTGCTACCCCATCCCGTCCCGTATCAACCTTCGCCCCTCCCCGGTTTAGGAACTGAGCTGAATGGCGAACTGCGGACGACAAGCCTATTTGCTTTCGCTGCCACCGCGTCGGACACATTTCCCGCTACTGCCGAAGCCGCTGGACTCCATCCTGGAATTCCTTTGCCCCTTATTCTGCTCCAACATGCCGTCCACACCCGTACCCATCCAGCTCACAACACGTCGATCTTGAAGAATTCCCTGCTCAGCCTCGCTACACCCGCTCACCTTCGCCCCAACGCCGCCAATCTCGCTCGCCTCAACCTCGACTACCATCCTCCCCGACCATCTTTCGCCGCTCCCAGCCGGAAAACTAGGCAGTGCAGCTCCTGGAGGTGGCGCTGCATTGTTGGACATGACACAAAATCCTCTGTTGACGATTCCGACCAAACAGAACCTGCTTGACGTATATGTTGACGGCGTTCATGTGACCGCACTCATCCACACTGGAGCACACTTATCGATCATGAGTGCTAAATTTCGTCGTAGATTAAGGAAAATTCTGACGCCAGCAACCACTAAGGCTGTACGGGTCGCCGATGGTGGAACCGCTGTTGTTGTTGGAATGTATACTGCCCGTGTTAGCATCGCCGATCGCCATGCGGTTGTTCTCTTCACCGTTCTTGCCCAATGCCCGCACGACGTCATCCTTGGTCTCGACTTCCTCTCAGCCCATTCAACTCTCATAGACTGTTCGGCCAGCACTTTACGCCTCGATCTGCCTCTTGTGGACCCCGTCGACCAATGCCCCAGTCGCCTCAATGCCGCCGTCTACGTTCGCTTGCCGCCTCAAACACTTACTTACGTCGATCTCGTGTCGTCGCCTCCAGTACCTGATGGGTACTACCTTCTGACGCCAGTAACTGACGTGTTACTCGACAGAGGCATCACACTTCCTCATACAGTTCTCTCAGTTGTTGCTAACTGTGCCTGCCTACCTGTAGTCAATTTCAACTTGACGCCCCAAGTTCTGCCCCGTGGTATCTCCCTCGCCCTGCTCAGCCCACTCGATGCAAGCGAAGTGCAGGCTTTTACCCTGACCGCTTCGCCACATTCACCTGCGCAGCAGCCCTATGCCTGTCACTCTGATAAGGCTATTACATCGATGATTGCACCAGACCTAACCCCTGAGCAAAGTGAAGATCTGCGTCGCCTTTTGCGTGCATACAATGATATTTTTGACATCGGCGGTCGTCCTTTAGGCCAAGCTACGCAAGTGACCCATCGCATAAATACTGGCGATGCTCCTCTTATCCACCGACGTGCCTATCGTGTATCCGCGGCTGAACGTCAGATAATTCAAAGCGAAGTTGACAAGATGCTCGCAAAGAACATCGTCGAACCATCGTCGAGTCCGTGGGCATCGCCTGTCGTTTTCGTGCGAAAGAAAGGCGGTTCTTGGCGATTTTGCGTCGATTATCGGCACCTTAACCGAATTACAAAAAAATACATGTACCCGTTGCCACGTATAGATGACGCTCTTGACTGCCTACATGGAGCTCGCTACTTTTCATCGATTGATCTACGTTCCGGGTATTGGCAGATTGCTGTCGACGATATGGACCGCGAAAAGACAGCCTTTATTACACCGGACGGCCTTTATCAATTCAAGGTCATGCCTTTCGGCCTTTGTAACGCCCCTGCCACCTTTGAACGCATGATGGACTCCCTCCTGAGAGGTTTTAAATGGTCCACATGTTTGTGCTACTTAGACGACGTTATTGTGTTTTCACCAACATTCGAAACGCACATTGATCGTCTCTCGACCATCCTGGACGTTTTTCGTCAGGCCGGGCTCCAGCTCAACTAGTCCAAGTGTCGTTTTGGCCGCCGCCAAATCACGGTCCTCGGCCATTTAGTCGACGCCAACGGCGTCCAACCAGACCCGGGAAAAATATCCGCTGTCAAGAACTTACCTATACCACAGTCCATCAAGGATGTCCGCAGCTTTCTTGGGCTATGCTCATACTTTAGCCGTTTTGTCAAGGATTTTGCGACCATAGCGAAGCCACTAACGGAGCTTTTGAGGCAAGATGTCTCCTTTTCTTGGGGCCAGCAAGAAGCGTCCGCATTCTCTCGCCTCATCAGCCTGCTCACGACGCCCCCGATCCTCGCCCACTTTGACCCGTCTGCCCACACAGAAGTCCGCACTGACGCAAGTGGCTACGGACTCGGTGCAGTATTAGCCCAACGTCAGCGTGGTCACTATCGTGTTATTGCCTACGCAATCCGCCTCCTATCGGCCGCTGAGAGAAACTACTCCATCACAGAGCATGAGTGCTTGGCTCTTGTTTGGGCGGTAGCGAAGTTTCGACCCTATTTGTATGGTCGCCCATTTTCCGTAGTTACAGATCACCACGCACTCTGTTGGTTGTCTACTCTTAAAGATCCTTCAGGACGGCTCGGGCGCTGGGCCTTGCGTTTACAAGAGTATTCATATTCAGTCGTCTACAAATCTGGCCGCTTGCATCGCGATGCAGATTGCTTGTCTCGCTATCCCGTCGACAATCCTCACGACGACGACGAGAACACAGTCCAGTGTATCTTCTCAGTGTCCAACCTCGCTAACCTTGGCGACGAACAAAATCGTGACCCTTCCTTGCGATCGATCTTCGAACACATACAAGCATCGCCCAATGACCCCTCCGTCAGAAGGTTTCTCGTCCAGAATGGCGTCCTCTACCGACGTAATTTTCGGCCCGAAGGACCTGACCTGCTCATCGTCGTACCGAAACACCTACGCCGGAGCATACTCCACGAACTTCATGACGCACCCACTGCCGGACACCTCGGTGTATCCCGCACGTACGACCGTGTCCGCCGCCGTTTCCTTTGGCCAGGACTTGCACGCTCTGTCCGCCGTTACGTGGCTGCCTGCGAGTCGTGTCAGCGTCGCAAACGGTCCTCCCTTCCACCTGCGGGTCACCTTCAGTCGATTGACATCCCCGCAGAACCCTTCTTTCGCGTCGGACTCGACCTTCTAGGCCCTTTCCCAACGTCAGCCTCCGGCAACAAGTGGCGACAGATTACGCCACGCGATATGCGATCACTCGCGCACTGCCGACCAGCTGTGCCACTGATGTTGCGGATTTCCTGCTGCGTGACGTGATCCTCCTTCACGGTGCTCCACGACAGCTACTTACTGACCGTGGCCGTAACTTTTTGTCCCAGGTAATCGCCGACATCCTCCGTTCTTGTTCAACTCAGCACAAACTAACCACTTCGTACCACCCACAGACCAACGGCCTCACCGAGCGCCTAAATCGCACCCTTACAGACATGCTAGCTATGTACGTTTCCGACGATCATCGTGATTGGGACGTGGTGCTTCCTTACATAACATTTGCCTACAACTCCTCCCGCCATGATACTGCTGGATTTTCGCCTTTCTACATGTTGTACGGACGAGAGCCGGCGTTACCCCTTGATACCGTGCTCCCTCCATCGACCACTGCTACCACTGCATAGGCCCATGAAGCCATTGCACGCGCAGATCACGCTCGCCAGCTTGCCCGTGTTCGGCTTATGGCGTCCCAAGCCAGTCAACAGCGTCGCTACGATGCTCGACATCGAGAGCTATATTTTTCGCCTGGACCCCATGCCGCCGAGTGGGATTATCCGAAAAGCTCCTTTCCCGATATGCTGGACCCTACCGCGTGCTGCGCCAAGTGACTCCAGTCACCTACGAAATTGCTCCCGTCTCGTCGACGACGGCCTATTCCCACTCATCCACAGACGTCGTCCACGTCTCGCGGCTGAAACCCTACAAATCTATTTCCGACGGCACTTTTTAGCCGCTCCGGGACGGAGCTTCTACCGCCGGGGGTCATGCTACGGCACATACGCGATTGTCTTTCATGCCTGGTCGAAAGAAGAAGACGACGAAGTGATAACGGAACGCTGGCTGTTCTTGCTGTGCACGGTTAAAGTGGAGCCTGTAAATACAAGTGTATATAGCCTTGTTTGTGCGTAACAATATCATCAAATGGCCATTTATGTTTTGCCTTGCCTCAGACAGCCCCCCGTCTATGTTGAATCGGCTGCACGCGGCTGGCATTGATGAAATGGAGGCAGCGCTGCGTGAGATATGGACGCCATCTGGCCATGATATCGGGAAACGCAAGAAGCTTGCGTAGTACGCAGAGCTACTGGTAGGTGGCAGCACCGTGTCGTTTTACCGAAGCGCAGGAAACGTCCGCTTTTTCGTTCATAGCGTCGCATTTTTAGCGCATCCTTACAAGCACTAGGGTCTTTAGAATTACGCATCTATGTATTTTCTACCAAAGGAACACACCATCTAATACTTACGTATTGGAGTTGCGCCTCACATATGCGTAATATTTGCTTTTTGGTCAACTGTGTTCACAAGTATGAACTCAGCTACCAGTTCAAGATGGGTGGTCATTGAAGAAGGGGTTAAACTTTCTCCATTCTACTGAATCGAAAAACAGGACAGACACACACACAGACAGACAGACCAAAATTTCTGCGTTGAAGTATCCCAAGAAAGACTATCGTCTATAACAGTTCGCCTGACATCACCTTGAGTCCTGCGTGCCTCTTCTCAGGTGCTGCGTGTGTCACGACCACGTGACACTATTATTCTGATGGTGAGAGCCACTATAGCCAATATGACGCCCTTGCCACTCGCCAGTGCAGCGATACGACTGCGCCCTGCTGGGCTCGCAGCAGCACGTCCTTCCGCAGAATAAACAGCTGCTGCCGCCCGAAACGGCACTTCCTTATTGGTTCGGGCAAGTCGCTGTGAGTGATGTAACATGCCAACGTCGGTGCGGAGCGTCATCCTTTCTACCTTGGCTAGCAAATGGGCGATAGGGAGGCGTACAACATTCCGTTTGAAATTTGAGTGCTTTCCGCGGCGCGTAAGGATGTATTCTCGGCAGGTACGATTGTGGGCGTGCATTGTATGCACTGCGCTTGTTGGCTCAAAATAGCCTGATTTCATGGAGATGTCTTTAAGGTGCGTTATTGCATTCACTGCTTATGCCTCATTTCTGTATATCAGCTCATCACGTCAGAACACGGATGCGTGTAAAAAATTTTTCGTGTCTTGCCTTCGCACTTCGTGCAATATCTGCGCGTTCCTTGCCTCCGTTTGCACAATACAACTGTTTAGTGATGCTTAGCGCTGCTATAATGAAGCGTTCCGTGGTGCCACTGTTATCATTACTAGCTAAGTAAAGGCGGTTTAGATGGACTCACTCAATGTACGTCATTCACGGAGGCATTAGTTGCTGTTAGTTCAGGAAGCCGCCCACGAATTGAAGTGAACGGGAAGAATGCTTGCGCGCTAGATAACACATCTTTCGATTTGAATGATAGTTTGCTTGCATTGCATCGTTTCTTAATGCGTCTCTGTGCGGTCTTAACATGGTTTCAACATTGAAAAATACACGGTGGAAATAAGTTACGTTTAGCTATAATAAAAACAGCTGGCAGACTTCACCCATGTCTCTTTTAGAAAAAGCTGAGCTCGAGAAACTATAGAAACTCCGCGATACCGCGAAAAAAATGAAACCATTTTATCTCCTTTACCAGGGACAGTTAAGTATCAGAAAGGGTACATATGTGAAGGACGCTCACCGGCGGCCTACACGGTCGTATCGTACTAAAAATATAACTTTCGTTTCCTTGTCACACCAACTCATTTCAGTATTCTTTTTTTCCCAAGAGATGCAACCCATTAGCATCCACTCTCTTCAGCCGTAGTCGACTGCCCGTCGTTATCATTGTGTATATTTACGGGCCCTTCAATCCGTAACATATAGTTATGGCGTAGTTCATGGACTATGACGCTATAATTTGTCACATGTGTATGCATATATATCTACTCACCAGAGTTTTTGTTGTAATATTGCTAATTAAATATCTTGCTGCATCTACTTGTATGTGTTAGTTCTATGTACTTAGAGCTTTTGTTGTTATTTTGATTCGATGTTTATCCTGATGTTCATGGTAGCCTTTCTGTTTATGTATTCGCTAAATAATATTTTCTGGAAATCCACGTGCATACAGGGTGTGCCAATTATCTTGTAGCACGATTAAAAAAAAAAGACACTCGCATTACTCGAAGAAAGCCTAGTGCAGTGGAATAGCCGCCAGTAACTTTTTCGTTAATTAGAGTTAATTACGTAATTGTAATGGAATATCTAATTTGAGAACTACTGTTAAATCATCGAAGCGTCAATGAGGCAGTTGTAGTCAGCCACGTGGGACACCTTTAACTGCACTATTTTCAGCGACGTACTAATTGCGTACTCATTTTTTCTGAATGATAAAGTTTCTCCGCGAAATATAAAAAGCACCACGTGGCAGCGCTCTCAACCGCATCGTAAAGCACTCAACCGCATCGTAGGCTTTCTCTGAATTATCCCTGCTCTCGAAGGTAATTCTTATCAAGTGGATCAGTAACTCGTAAGAGACGGATAAGAAGTGTGACGTATAACTGACAGGAAGGATTGATTGATTTGTGGCGTTTTACGTCCCAAACCAGCTTTGCTTATGAGAGACGCTGTAGTGGAGGGTACGGAGCAAGAATTCTTGAGGAAAGGAATCAGCACTCGCTCGGGCGGCCCGGTAAAGTCACGCCGTAGGACGCGGCGCCGACGCGCCCTCTATCGGGCGAAAAGAGAAACGCGCGCGTCGCGCAGTGGCCTCTGCGACCGGCTGCGGCGGCGCGTCAACTCTCACGCCCTTTCTTCCCAAGGCCATTTACACACGCGTGCTCACAGCACGCCAGCGAATGACTTCCAGCGGCATGCGTCGCCTGCTCTGGCGTGAGTGTAAGCAGCTCGTTCCAAGCGCTGTACGGCACATACTTAATTCAGCATTTATTACTAACTGCAGCTAAAATGTCCGCCGCCGGTATTTATTGACGATACAGGGTGCAAACTAACAAAATTTTCAATATATGGGATGGTAACGCGATTATTGTGCGTCGCGCCCATAGGATGACCTGTAAGCGATGGGAACAGGCCGGCAGCCTCACCTGTCGTGATGCGCAAATATCTCAACTTCCACCTCGTCCAATCGTTACATTAAGGGGCCGCCGCCTCGCGCTGCCGTGGCGTAGCAGTTACCTATCCTCAAATACTTCTTTCTCCGTGGTGGAGGGCTCCTGAAATTTCGACCACCTGGGGTTCTTTAACGTGCACTCTGAACATTCGTTGAACATTCAACATTCGTTGGTAATCCCCGATGCTTGCTGCTGCTTCCATACCACTATCGAGGTGATGCGCTGTCTCTTCGCATGTGCGACAGGCAAAGCAATCGCTTTCAATGAGCTCTTTTGAGGGCGCTGCTTTACGATGCGGCTGAGACCGCTGTCACGTGGTGCTTTTCACATTTCGCCGGTATCGTTTATCATTCAGCAAAAAAAAAATTAGTACGCAAGTAGTACGTCGCTGGGAATAGCGCAGTTAGATTCCCCACGTGGCTAACTACAACTGCCTCAATGACGCTTTGATGATTAGAACAGTAGTTCTCGAATTAGTTATTTATTTACAATTACGTAAATAAGTCTTATTAACGAAATAACTACTCGCAGCTACTCCGCTGTACTAGGAACAATATGCACTAGGCTTTCTTCGAGTAATACGAGTGGTTTTTTTGTGAAATCGTGCTGCGTGATAATTGGGACACCCTGTACATCTCTGTAACGCCTTCAATGTGTTTATTGTATCCCTTTTTTTCTGCTGACCTGTAAACCATTCCTGCCTAAGGTCTGAACTCCAGACAGTATTGCAATAAATAAATAAAATGCTACTGCTTGCAGCTAGAAGAACTGTTTACATATTTGGAAACAGACTTGCAGCACCAAGGTAAACAAAGGACAGACTCACTAAACCGAACCTGTGACATTAGTGTCTGCTTTTCGCTCTTCTTAGTGCTTTAATAATTATACGACATATCCACATATTCATGGCGAACAGCTACGTCATTAGATGGTGGTCGACACAAGCTGCAGCAACAGACTTAAAGACAAGTGATATCCCCGTTAAGCTTGAGACAGGTTGAAATTATCAGCTAGCGCTTTGTGTCGTGATTTGCTGTCTTCCTAAGTACCACCGTTAGTACTGAGATATATCGTGATGTTTTCGCAGCCTGGGCCTAATATCGGACGCATTCCATATGTTCTTCGACTGCACGGCGCTTTTAGGTGGTCTGGTGGCTTCAGTGATCACCAAGTGGAACGCGAACGCACAGTTCTCTTACGGGTGAGCGTTAAAATTTTTATGCAGCGGAACCATTCCCAGTGTAATAAATTGGAGGCATTCCTTGGCGAGATATATATATCCTAGACAGACATATGCTGCATATGTCCTAGCTAGATGAATATATGCGGGTATGAGACACATCATCGTGTCATCGTTAATCGTGCCGTACACGGCTAGTGTATCATGTAAGCGACGTCAAGATCAATTATTCCTGTTCGCCATGCATCGTTATCCTACAATGCAAATGTTGGTGTATACCGTGGGATCCACCAGCAAAGGGCAGAGACATAGATAGATAGATAGATAGATAGATAGATAGATAGATAGATAGATAGATAGATAGATAGATAGATAGATAGATAGATAGATAGATAGATAGATAGATAGATAGATAGATAGATAGATAGATAGATAGATACGATCAGCGTTGCTGAACTTGGCGAAGAAATGTTTCGCATTTAAAACTTGAAGTGCTGCTCCATTCAACGTGAAAGCTGCAAAAAGTGCAGAGCAATGATTCGCCGATGTTTCCGTTGTGTTAATGTTTCGCCTAGCTGCTCTTCTCCGACCGACGTTCGAGAAAGAGAGAGATACTATGTTACCACTATTACTGGCTGCGAGCGAGAGTAGTGGGTCGACGGCAAGCACACATCTGCTCTGGCCATTCTGTGCAACCCGAGTCGTTTCTTTACTTCTTTGACTTCCTCCTTTCTTCCCTTGTACATTGTCCTTCGCATAATCATTATCATGGAGCAGTGCGGGTGGTGGCAAGAGCTTTTCCCTTCTGCGTGACAACCACCGACGAGAGACGACAAGGCGGGCTTCTGAAGTTCTCCGCACTTAAAAGACGCTGTGGATAATTTGGAATACTTTACCCGTGTAATTGCCCCTATGACGGATATGCATGGGTGGCATGGCCATGACTCGAGATGAAGTTGTGCCTACGTGCTTTCTCTACCTTTCGGGTTATGGTAGACGTTGTGCTAGCTGTCACAATAATAATAATAATAATAATAATAATAATAATAATAATAATAATAATAATAATAATAACTCTGGAAGATATACATGCCAGAATAAACTTTGCATCTTTTCGTATCTGCGTCTGGCTGCTCTACCTTTTCTTACATTTTATTTAGTTATTTATTTATTTTTACATACTGCAGCCCAATTTGGGCTATCGCAGGAGTGGGTTTTTTATACATCAGAACAAGAATACAACTCTTAACAACAAACAAAAATAGAACTCTTAATAAACAAATTCCAAATTAATACTTTCATGCAAGAAATTACAACTCAAACAAATCGCGAATCAATACATTCATGCAAGAAATCTTCTAAAGGCAATGATCTAGTTGACCCAGGCAATACATTCCATTTTTCTATAGTGTGCGGGAAAAAGCTGAATTTAAATAGGTTAGTACGTGGATGAAATGGTGTCAGGTTGAGCTTGTGGCTATTCCTTGTGGGTTTCAGTTTATCAGGAGACAGATATTTGTTAGTTAATCCGTAGTGTGGGGTATTAACAAGAATATGCCGCAAGTTTAGGCATTCGAGATCGCGTCGCTCGGACAAGGTTTGCAGACCTAGCGTAGCAAGTTGAGAGGAGGGTGACAAATTCCAGTCGTAACGGCGGAAAATGAAACGGATGGCTTTCTTCTGAACGGATTCTAGTGTGCTGATGTCCGATTTTTTATGAGGGTTCCATACGGGGCAGGCATATTCGAGGATGGGACGGATGAGCGATTTATACGTTAGCAACTTTGTTTCGCGTGGAGCGCCTTTTAATGTACGATTTAGGTAGCCCAGTTTCTTTAAAGCTTTATTGCAAGTGTATTCGATGTGTTTAGACCAAGACATATTGGGTGTGAAGATGAGGCCTAGGTACTTATATTCGGACACACGTGATAGAGAGTAGCCATTGAAAGAGTAATCAAACAACGAAACGGAGCTGCATTTACAGAAGGAAAGAGCAACTGTTTTAGTAAAGTTTATGTTCATTTGCCATGTGTCACACCATCTGCAAAATTGTGCAAAAGAATCATTAAGTAAAATGTGGTCATCATTGGTATTAATTACATTATATAAGACACAGTCATCAGCGTAAAGGCGGATTTTCGCAGACACATAATTAGGGTAAATCATTTATGTACAATAAGAACAAAAGTGGTCCCAGGACCGAACCCTGGAGGACTCCGGATGATACTTTCACAACAGACGAGTTCGAAGAATTAAAAGAAACAAACTGAGAACGGTTGTTTAAAAAGCTAGCAATCCAGTCAACTAAGGAATAATTGTTAAGAACAGCGTGAAGTTTGTGCAGAAGTTTAGAATGTGTAACAGTGTCGAATGCTTTTGAAAAGTCAATGAAAATTGCATCAATTTGGTAACCAAAGTCTAGAGCATGCGAAATGTCGTGAGAAAATTCAACAAGCTGGGTTGTTGTACTAAAACCTTGGCGAAAACCGTGCTGGGCATTACTTGGGATGTTATTATTTTCAAGAAACCCCATGATATGCTTAAAGATTATGTGTTCTAAAAGTTTACATGATTGAGACGGTAATGAAATCGGGCGATAGTTTAATGATGACTGCTTGCTGCCAGATTTATGCATAGGAAGAATTTTCGCTAACTTCCAAGCAGAAGGAACAGTTGAGGTGCATAAGGACTTTTGAAAAATTACGGTCAAGTAGCGGCTGGTCCACTCACAATATCTAACAAGAAAAATATTAGGAATGCCATCAGGACCAAGAGATTTCTTATTTCCCAAGTGCAAAATTAGGTTCATAACACCGTCGAGATCTAGTCCTCCTACGCCGTTAGTCGTTTCTTAACATAGAATTCTTATGGAACTCATGTTGATTTCATATTCCTGTCTTACTGCGCTGGTAGGTTCGTGCCCTGTCAGGTGCACAAAAATATACACCTTGCGGTTTGGCGAATTAGCAGCGGCAGCGTTCTTAGTTTCTTACAGTTTGGACCGCTACCACTCTGATATGATCGCGACACGCTGCGGTTACGGTGGGAGGTGCAGAGATATATGCACCTCCCCAACACCCCGAACACCCACGCCCCTCTCTTGGATGATTCGAACCTCCTCCCCCGTCCCCGCCCAAAATCATTATAGCTAACCAATAAATTCGCATCCACCACCCTCCCTCCTCCAACCCCACGAGTTCTGTTAACACGCGCACAAAGAACGAAATTCTGGATAGTAGGAAAGAAACTCATTAATGACGGAAGACGGAAAGTCGAAGAATTCGGGATAGCGCTACAAAACAGACATTCAGCTCTAACCAAGGAAGCAAACATTTGCGTTCAGGAAGTCAGCGATAATCTCACTCGCATTATCACGGATTGTACAATAGAAGTACGTAGGAAGTAAAATCAATAGACAGATTACTAGCAAACTTTCCCAAGGACGAAAGACTTGATTAGAAAACGGCAACGTATGATCGTATTTAATGCAACTGACAGAATAGAATTAGCGGATCTTTCGAAGTTTATCAATAAGCGTAAGACAGCCGACATACGAAAGCATAATATGGAGAGGATGAGCATGCTCTAAAGAACGGAGGGAGCCAGAAAGCGGTGAACAGACGTCTAGGCATATGCGAAGATCAGACGTATGCGCCTATAGACAAGCAAGGCAATGCCTTCACGAATAGGGATTAGATAGTTACAGTAGTCTAGGAGCTACACAGAAATCTCTACAGTATCCGCTTTAACCAGGATAATATTGAACGGGGAAGTCGTTCAGAAGAGGTTGACATTCCACCAGTAATGAAAGAGGAAGTACTGAAAGCCTTGAAAGAGATGCAAGCGGGAAAGGCACTCGGTGAGGATAAGATAACAGAAGATCTCTCAAAGGATGGTGGGCAGATTATACTAGAAAAGCCGGCAAGCCTGTATACTCAATGCCTAATGAGTGCGAGCATACCACTACCTTGGTAGAATGCGAGCATTATACTAATCCGTAAGAAAGGTGACACAAAGGACTTGAAAAATTACAGGTCTATTAGCTTACTGTCAGTAATCTAGAAGGTATTTACCAAGGTAATCACTAACAGAATTCGTTCCACATCAGATTTCAGTCAACCTAACGAACAAGCAGGGTTTTGTAATGACTATACAACAGTTGACCATATTAACACTATCAGACACGTGACAGAGAAATGCGCGGACTATAAGCAACCCCTATACATAGCCTTTATACATTACGAGAAAGCATTTGAGTCGTTCGATACCTCAGCAGTGATGCAGGCATTGCGGAATCAGGGGGTAAACTACCACTAGGTAAGACTACTGGAAGACCATCTACAACAGCTCCACAGCCACCATAGTCCTCCTTAAGGAGAGCAGTACAATACCTATAAGGAAGGGCGTAAAACGAGGAGACACAATCTCTCCAACGTTATTCCCAACATGTTTAAAGCAGGTATTTAGAACATTGGATCGGGAATAGATGGGTGTCAGATTTGCAGATGACATTGCCTTGCTAAGTACCCAGGGAGACGAGTTACAAAGCATGATCAGCAAGCATGACCTAAACAGGCAAAGTAGAACAGTGGGCCTGAAAATTAATATGCAGAAACCAAACTAATGTTCAATAGCCTTGTGCGAGCACAGCGGTCCGAGAGTGGTGGCGAGAAATTGGAAGTGGTAAGCGAATATGTCTACTTAGGCCAGGTAGTTACCCCTGATCCGAACACTGTGGCTGATACATTCAAGAGAATAAGAAAGAGGTGGAGAGCGTTCGGCAAGCACTGTCATATAATGAATGGTAGCTTACCATTGTCTCTGAAGAGGAAAGTGTGTAACAGCTGCATCTTACCGGTACTCACCTACGGGGCAGAAACTTAGAGGGAAACTATATGAAGGTTCAGCTTAAATTGAGGACAACGCAGCGAGCAATGGAACGGAAAATGGTAGGCGTAACCTTAAGGGACAAGAGGAGAGCGGAGTGGCTTAGGGACTAAACGCGTGGTAAGGAGATATTAATCGAAATTAAGAAGAAATGGACGTGGGCGGGCCATTTAATGCGACGACAAGACAACCGCTGGTCATAAAGGGTACCAGAGTGGTCCCTAGAGAAGGCAAGTGTTGTAGGGGGCGTAAACACTATTATTATTATTATTATTATTATTGCAGACACTACAGTACGGCGCTATTTTCGCTCGCGTGTATTCTTCGGCATTGCAAAGAGGTTCTTGACAAAGCGGTACTCGGAATACCAGTGTTCCTTGTGTACCGGCAAGGTAAAGTGCGTACGTGGAAAACACTCCACACATGGGCTCCACGGCGACGTGGTAGAGACTCATAACGCATATTACAACACGCGCAAGTTACGAAAGCAAACTGGCGTCAGCAGTAACCTTCGCCGATTCAGAATGGACGCGTCAGCATGAATTTGCCGCGCCTGGTTGGACGCGCTACACAGTCCAAAGCCGGCACGGTCAAGACTCATCCCAGCGAGCTCGGACAGCACAGTCTGGTCTGACGACGTTGTCTTCATGAAATCCGGGAGGAACGCCATCTGAACGGTGTACGCCCGTTGTTGACGCGCAACTCCATTTGAAGGCGCCCATAAACGCGCGGGTTATGTTGGCTAGCCACCGTACGCTAGTCTCTGCATTCCTCTATAAACTTCCCTTATCGTACTTCTGTAGTAGCAAGAGCGAGCCCCGTCCTTTGCGTCTCGAAAAGCAGCAGCCGCAGGCGGCGCTAGCCCAGCTACCGTGATCTGGTGGGGAAATGCAAGGCTCGGTACAGCTTCGCGCGCTTTTCGTTTTTTATATGCGGAGCATCTCTTGCCCGCGGTTATGTCACGCGTACGGAGTCCGCACTCACACTACGCATGCGCGACTCTCCTCTGCCTTCCCTCTCACCAACAGCTGCTGCAATAAATAAAGCGGGTAGAAAGCGCGCGCGCGCTTCCCTTCAGTAGTGTCTCCTCCTTCTCCGATGAAAGAAGTTGGTGGTGTTGTGTGATGGAAGCAACAGTTCCGTCAACGAGTGGGTTGACTCAAGTACGCATCAGCATCAACCCACACTCTGACAACGGTCACGCGATGCGTGGTAACGAACCAAGTTAACAACGTAATAACACGCAAGGGTCACCGCAAGGTTCACCGCAAAGGTAACACCGAAAACACTGCAAACCTGCAAACACCGCCATTAAATGCACCCTTGCAACTCCCAGCGATGGTCCGCATCACCCCATGGTCCCCTTCGGGGAGATGTAATTTTTTTCTTTTTTCCCAACAAAAACACAAGCAACAACCTGTGATCGGTCCGTAACTACAATGGAAGATGTTTTCGTCTTCTCGTTTTCGGCAAAGTAAACAAGACAGTAGTAAACCACACTGGACGATTCTACTTCGCCTTCTTCCGGGCGATATCGTACGAGTACGACTACTTGAACGCAAAGTTTGCGCGCTCTTTTTAATTTTATTATTTGTGTGTGAAACTACGCGGGTGTTTCCGTTTTCTATTCTGGTTTCGCGTACTCACGTAGCATATACTGAACGCCTGACGAGGCCGCGTCACGAAGAGCGGGAGTATAACGCGCATGCAGCCACGCAGCGCAGGCACTCTCAGCATATCGTAGTACGTCCCGGAAATCGAGTTTTCCCGGAATATGCCCCGTGGTTGTCTAGAGCACCTGAGCCTCGAAGCAGAGTTTTATGCTATAAAGCATTTGTTTCTTTGCTGTGTTTTTTTTTGGCGTTGCTGTGCCCTGATTAGTGGCTTGCCTAACCAGAACTGAAAACCGCGATTCGTTTAATGGTCATCTGCTGTCGAAAGAATTTGAGATGCCTGACGGCTACCATTTTCAGTTTCTCTGTGCTCATGTATCTGTGCAATTTTTTTTCACATTGGCTTATACGTTGGAATAACTTTGCCGAAACAAGATTAATGGATTGATTTGTGGCGTCTAACGTCCCAAAACAAGCTCTGATTATGAGAGACGCCGTAGTGGAGGTCTCCAAAAATTTCGACCACCTGGGGTTTTTTAACGTGCACTGACATCACACAGCACACGGGCCTCAACATTTCGCCTCCATCGAAATGCAGCCGCCGCGGCCGGGATTCGATCCCGTGACCTTCGGATCAGCAGCCGAGTGCCATGACCACTAGACCACCGTGGCTGGGTGGCGAAACAAGTATATAGAGTACTTGGAGGCGCACTTTATTTATTGAACAGGGCAGTTTTCATCTCGGGAATTGCCACAAGTTGGGGGATTATAGGAGAAAAGATAGTTATTTCCACAACACTTGATATAACTTGTTCCTTCAGCTTGCATAATTAAAAACAGAAATTACACTTTCTCTGATATGCAAAGCCATTGATCTTACTAGGAATAAACCAAATAAACGTTGAATATAGATATAGCTTAATTGCCAGGTAGCAGAAATGACAACATGAAACACACGAAATAACCGCTCTAGTACCTGTCTCGCATTATATTAAAAATATCATGAACTCTTTAACAAAAGACTCCAGCAGAAACCTATATTAATTTTTTACACAAGTACCTATTTCTCGCTCAGTAGTTCATGAGATCGGTGAGAATAAATGCGCAAAGACTCAGGTATGCTATAAAAATGCCTTGCGTTACCACGTGTTGTGGGAATCAACCTCACGCGAAGCAATCGGCGTGAAATATTCCCATAGCGAAATGTACGGCATTGAGCCATGCGTCAACATCTGTGTAGAAGCCCCATCATTAAAACTGTTGTTGCGATAGGTGTATTCCGATATGTACCGCGTGAAAAGAATTGCCGTAGACGAGTCGTAGCGTTGTCGCTTGGTACATCGCTGACTTGGCAGTAATTACATTACAATAATGAAATTATAGCAATTGAACTGCTCCTTGCTGTAATGAGTGATGTAATGAGTTACTTGAAGCGAGTTATTTCACGGAAACTACTCATTGCTTCTTCAATTACTTTTGGCTAAGATAGAGCATGTACGCTTCCAAACTAACATAAAAATTCGCCGAAAGAGCACTAAGGAGGAAGGAAAAATAACGAGGGAAGTTAATCTGAGTGCTAAAGCTCCAGTGTGACAACAAGACAGGCGCACAGAAAAGCCACATGGATGTGCTGCAAATGTGTACGTGCTACAAAGTGTGTGAATTTCTGTGTGAATGAACATTCGTTAAAGTAATTTCAAGATGATTTCAAAATAATTTGAGTACTTTTCGAATAGTAATGCAATGTCATTAGTTTCGGCCAGCTGTGATTAGTAGTGTAATTTGACTACATTTAAAAGTTCAGGATAAGTAAAGAAACTTCATTGCTTTAATTCGGTGTAATTTTGACATCTCTGGTACATCGGGGCTTTGGTTTGATTCCTCTCCCTCCGTAACACCAGCTGTTCTGTAGCTGATCAGCTCAACTGTTAAGCACTCTTCGCAACATTGTCAGCGAAGCTGCGCCAAGTTTTGTTAATCATGACGTATACAAGTATATAGTTTCTTGGTGTCTAGATCAATCATTGATGCTCGTCATATTTGGCACGCCACCATCCCTATTTTGCTATTTACCAAGTCAACGAGATGACCAGCAGCTGTGAGTTGATTTTTTAACACGAAAGTGTTTTATGCCGCGGTCCACCATGACCCCATACGTCACTACCGTAACGGATGTGATGCCGTAAGATTAACATGTAAAAACAAGAAAGAAAAACACTTAGCAAACTTCTGTTCATGCCCTGGGAATCTAACTTGCAGCCCCCTGCGCCACGACGAAAGGTGACCGGTGCGCTACCACGGTGCTAATGTCGCTTTTTTTCCAAAACCATACTATTAAGGCAGCACAAACATAAATAGTAGGTAACAGACAGTTTTTACAGCAATGCAGGTCACTACCGCAGAGTCGAGGCTGGTATTTCTTAAAATTACTTTAGGTAAACCAGGGGCTGAACACTGGTTACCCAATCGGGAACAAACTCTTGATCCTTTGGTCAATCAATGTACTGACCAATGCATTCTCGAAAGAGCGCACGTGCTGGTCGCCTGTCCTGGTTAGAGTGAAACCCGGCCATTCGAGTTCGCTATAAACAATGGATCCCAATCAGCATTATCAGGTCGAAAGGCAACCCATTATCGTTTTTTACTGTTAGAAACCGAATTTCAATTGGATGTAGAGGCAGATTCTTTCTTCAGAGTTCTTTGTAACATATCCCAGATGTAGACCCCTTCCCAACAGTGCAAGACAAAATGATCTATTCTCTCTGGTCTACTACCGATAACAAGATGGGATCCCCACGCAAATAAAGACCTCGTTCTTTGAAAAAAGTCCGTACTGACAAAGTACCCGAGTGTAATTTCAAAAAGAAGTTTGTCTCACTTGACGGAGTCTGCGTTTCTTTGCTCTTGTCCCTCGCCTCTACTGTTCATGACTCTATACAGGATTACTGGAAAAATCATGTCGCAAATGTCTTAATATAATTTCTTTCCATTAACTGAACACAGATATTCATTTTAATACCTGACAGACAAAAAACGGACGCCGTCCACCACTTCCTTGTAATAGTGTAGCGTAGATCCAGGCATACGTGCGGGGCTAAAAGCAATGTTTGGTAAAGCGCGACAGAGGCGTAGCGGGCATACTGTTCGCAAAAAGGATCTTGAACATTCTGAAAGAAAAGAAAACGATTAACTAGTCCTATAGGCCCGTTTCGCTCTGTAATACTGACCATAGAATATTTATAAAAGGTTTGGCAGGTAGGGATTGCAGTCTGTGATTACAGGAATAGATGGTGAGCACCAAACATGTGGCATCAGGGGTGTTCCATTTTGACAAATACACGATGCGGCGCGTCCTTGAGTGCTGCGATGCTCTTCAATCTGCTGTAGCGATTCTGCAGCTCAATTTAGAGAAGGCTTTTCACTGCGTACCACATGATGCGCTATTTGCCATACTTGAGCATGTTAATGTTGGATCGGTAATTACAGATGTGAAGCCCAGGCATATCAGAACTGTACTATTAGACTAATTATTAACAAGATGCCGGGAGAACCTATTAAGCTGGAACGTTCAGTTCGCTGGGGCTCCCCGGCTAGCCCACTGTTCTTTGCGCTGTATATTGAGAGTTTATGTTTGGGAATTTTACATAATGAAAGAATCCATGGTTTTAGGCTCTTCGAAGCCGAAGTTAAAGTTCTCGCATATGCTGATGATGTAGCAGTATGCTGTGCTTCAAAAGAAAGTGTACACGAGACAATTGCTATTGTTAAGAAATTTGGACAAATTGCAGGAAGTCTAGTGAACTGGGGAAAGAGTCTGGGGCTATGGCATGGTCAATGGCCGCAAGCCCTGGATACTTATGCTAACATGGTGGTTGAAAACTCCAGGAAAGTACGTAGGCGTCCCCTTAGAGCACTATAAAAACGCCGATGAATACGACGCTAATCAAATGAAACAAACCCGGGAAAAAACAAAGCGGTTCAACGCCACTTGTCTCTCAGTGTTTTCTGGAGCTGCTGTACGCAATGTATTTTCCATAAGTAAGTTGTGGTATGTTATGCAGCTGTTGTGTTTAACGCGTGTGCACGTACAAAAGCTGCATAGGATATTTGCTATCCTTGTGTGGGGTTCCACCTGGGAAAGGTGCAGTATAGACGACTCTGGTCGGACGAGTTAATGCTGGAGGACTCGGTTTGTCGCAATTATTTGTGCATCAACTAGTTCATTGATTTCTTTTACCACTGCGCTAACGCCGCACATGCTCGGAGCTGTACGAACGCGCCTTATATTCCTTCTTATACCGCTTCGTTCGTTCTTCGACGCTCTCATCCGGCTCAGCGCGCGCTCATCCAGCACATTCCTTGAGACGGTGCCGTCACCTAGGGGAGGCAAAGCTAATCACCGCAGTTTTACTTCGCCTTTCCAGGATGGTGGCACCATTCCAGGCGCGTCCCAAACTCCTCCTCAATGCACGCGTGTGTAGCCGCGCGGTCATTGGAAAGAAGCGTGATAAGAAAGAACATAGCCTCGTTTGTACAGCTTCGAGTGTATGTGCGCGACAGTGCAGTGGTAGAGCACCGGTCACCTTTAGTCGTCGGTTGCGTCCACCCCCCCGCCGACCACTCTTCGAGCGTGATTCGACCACTCCTCTTCGAATCACGGTAACGAAGTTGATGGGTCAATGTAGCGCAGCTAAATATGAATATGATCGATACCTCAGTCGCGCGACATTTACGATCGACTGTATCCAGTTGCTATGTAAACTACTTCAGCTACCACAAGGGGTTGGTCCTTGAAGTTATGGAGGGGATGCGTGAACACATCAAACAGTGTCGTACCAGCGAAACGCCGATAGCAATGGGCAAGTTCACCATGAAGTCACAATAAATATTCATCTGCTTATGCGAAGGCACATTCCACTTTCGTGTTACACCGATTTCATTGAGAGTGATCAGCCACAATTTTTCTGGCCTAGCCGCGCATTCCCACGTGATGTGGGCTAGCGTAGGTGTTTCCCCACACCACGGACAGGTGTCTGTGTAATGGGCCGGGTGCATCTTGCAGAGCAGGTTGAGGTGCGGGCATGTATTGGTTTATATAGGACGCCAGTCCCGCGCTTGCGTTCGGTTCCATTTAGGGTGCGGAGGCCGCCCCGCCACGGGCGTCTAGTGGGTATGGTATTGGTCTGTTGATCCGAAGGTCGCGGGATCGAATCCTGGCCGCGGTGGCTTCATTTTGATGAAGGCGAAAGGTTGAGGCCCGTGTGCTGTGCGATGTCAGTGCACGTTAAAGAACGCCAGGTGGTCGAAATTTCCACTCTACTAGGCGTCTGTCATAATCATATCGTGGTTTCGGGACGTAAAACCCCTGAAATAATAGGGCGCGGAGGCCCGAAGGTACGTCGCCCCCCTCCTCTGAATCTCTAATATGTCGCGAACTACGGACGGAGATTCCCCTATAGCACGCTGCCTGCCGCTCGGTCATTGCTTCCTCGAGCGATGCGGTCTGCCCTTTCGTTACCTTACGTTCCGTTGTGCGCTGGGCACCACATTACGCAGTGGTCAATGTCCGCTTTGGTTGCTAATGGTTATTTCATCGCATATCTATGTGCGTCGTGTGCGCAGGTACGTACGCGCAGAAGTTCTCGCCGGATTCGTGAATGGGCTATTTCTTCTCTTCATTGCCTTCTTCATTCTATCGGAGTCCATTGAGGTAAGAAACACAGCTGCTTGGCGGATTTTGCATAGTAGGCCATTGAGTATCTATGCCCATAAAATATGTTGGTCGGGGAGTATGTGTTTGAAAACAGCTCACCATTTTAAATGCGAAGCATTTCTTAGCAAACTTCGGCGAGTTTGGGCGTATCTATCTATCTATCTATCTATCTATCTATCTATCTATCTATCTATCTATCTATCTATCTATCTATCTATCTATCTATCTATCTAGCCGCCTACGATTTGGTGCTCTCCTGGCCGTTTCGCTAATGGGATGTTTACGAAAATTGGTATGCCACATCATGACTACGTGACGAACATAAATGACAGGTCATAACATGAAAATCATGATATGCATGTCATGAGTGGCATGAATTACATGCCACGGTCTTAGTCCGCTCCTGCTCGTTTCGCCAAAGGGATGTATGCGAAAATTGGCATGGCACAACATGACTACCTGACGAACATAAATGGCGCGTCATACCATGAAAAGCATGATATGCATGTCATGAGCGGCATGATTTACATGCCACGGTCTTAGTGCTCTCCTGGTCGTTTCGCTAAAGGGATGTATGCGAAAACTGGTATGCCACAACATGACTACCTGACGAACATAGATGGCAGGCCATAACATGAAAATCGTGATATGCATGTCATGAGTGGCATGAATTACATACCACGGTCTTAGTGCTCGCCCGGCCGTTTAGCTAAAGGGATGTATGCGAAAACTGGTATGGCACAACATGACTACCTGACGAACATAAATGGCAGGTCATAACATGAAAAGCATGATATGCATGTCATGAGTGGCATGACTTACGTGCCACGGTCTTAGCGCTCTCCTGGCCATTTCGCTAAAGGGATGTATACACAAATTGGTATGGCACAACATGACTACCTGACGAACATACATGGCAGGTCGTAACATGAAAAGCATGATATGCATGTCATGACTGGCATGATTTACATGCCAAGGTCTTAGTGCTCTCCTGGCCGTTTCGCTAAAGGGATGTATGCGAAAACTGGTATGGCACAACATGACTACCTGACGAACATAAATGGCAGGTCATAACATGAAAAGCATGATATGCATGTCATGAGTGGCATGATTTACATGCCACGGTCTTAGTGCTCTCGTGTTCGTGTTGTTCACTGCTCTCCTTGTGTCCGTGTCCTACACGCCTCTTCTTTTGATTATGGACTGTTACGTCGCTAAAGGGATGTATGCGAAAACTGGTATGGCACAACATGACTACCTGACGAACATAAATGGCAGGTCATAACATGAAAAGCATGATATGCATGTCATGAGTGGCATGACTTACATGCCACGGTCTTAGCGCTCTCCTGGCCATTTCGCTAAAGGGATGTATACACAAATTGGTATGGCACAACATGACTACCTGACGAACATACATGGCAGGTCGTAACATGAAAAGCATGATATGCATGTCATGACTGGCATGATTTACATGCCAAGGTCTTAGTGCTCTCCTGGCCGTTTCGCTAAAGGGATGTATGCGAAAACTGGTACTGGCACAACATGACTACCTGACGAACATAAATGGCAGGTCATAACATGAAAAGCATGATATGCATGTCATGAGTGGCATGATTTACATGCCACGGTCTTAGTGCTCTCGTGTTCGTGTTGTTCACTGCTCTCCTTGTGTCCGTGTCCTACACGCCTCTTCTTTTGATTATGGACTGTTACCAACTCGCTCAACTTTCTGTCCTTTTGAGCTTAGTGCTCTCCTGGCCGTTTCGCCAAGGGGATGTATGCGAAAACTGGTATGGCACAACATGACTACCTGACGAACATAAATGGCAGGTCATAACATGAAAAGCATGATATGCATGTCATGAGCGGCATGATTTGCATGTCACGGTCTTGGTGCTCTCCTGGTCGTTTCGATAATGGCATGTATACGCAAATTGGTATGCCACAACATGACTGCATGACGAACATTAGTGACAGATTATAACATGAAAATCGTGGCATGCATGTCATGAGCGACATGATTTACATGTCACGCGTTCCGTTATTGGGACGTATACGGAAATTGGCATGCCACAACATGACTGCATGACAATCATAAATGACAGGTCATAACACGAAAATCGTGACATGCACGTCATAAGTGACATGATTTACATGCGACGGTCTTGGTGCTATCCTGGCCGTTTCGTTAATGGGATGTATACGAAAATTGGTATGCCACAACATGATTGCATGACGAACATGACTGACAGGTCACAATATGAAAATCATGATATGCTTGTCATGAGCGACATGATATACATGCCACGCGTTTCGTTAACGGGATGTATACGAAAATTGGCATGCCACAACATGACTCCATCACGAACGTAAATGACAGGTCATGACATGAATGTCATGAGCGACATGATTTGCATGCCACGGTCTTGGTGCTTCTTTGGCCGTTTCGTAAGTGGGATGTATACGAAAGCTGGTATGCAACAATATGACAGCATGACGAACATATATGACAGGTCATAACATGAAAATCGTGACAAGTTTGTCATGAGCAGCATGATCTACATGGCGCTCGTTTCGTTAATGGGATGTATACCAACATTGCTATGGCACAACACGACTGCATGACGAACGTAAATGACGGGCCAAAACGTTAGAATCATGACGTGCGTGTATGAGCGGCATGGTTTACATGCCACAGTCATGGTGCTCTTGCGGCCGTTTCGTTAACTTCATATGTACCAATTGGTAACTCGGTATAACGAGAGAACAATGCAAATCCGTTTTTACGTTCGTTTTGCGTGCTTCGCATTTCCTTGATTCCCACTGCACGTGGGATCTGCCAATTTTTTGCTTCGGGGTCGTGCAACCGTACAGAGCCGCTGAGATGAAACCAGTATAGGGCTTTGAGTAAGACCCTCTGATCTGAACTTGTGACTTGGGGCTCAGCCAGCTAGGCTCAGCCGGTGGTCAACGTCAGCTCTGCTGCGGAGAGCATGGCGGGACGTAGGTATTGACTTCAGGCGGAGAGGCGCACGTCTGTTTATCTCATGTGAAAGACCCCATCATCACGGTCATTTAAATCTATAGCGCTCTATTTCTGGGCTTATCACATGATTCGCGGTCGAAAATAGAACTCCTATCTCCGTTGTTCACAGTGTCCTTTCGCATGATTATAACAGTACCGATAATTGTTCGGCCGCTTTCGTAGTTCTTGTGGCAATAAGTAACTTGAACCATTCTGGCGCTGGCGCTCAGGCGAATGGTTCTGGCACACTATAAGTGCTCGTTCACACAGCCGTCAAACGGCCCGTCGCGTCACCGGGTTGACAGGAATGCTCTACGTTTCCGTCAACCCGTTTTCGAGGAGAAAACCACTCGGAAATCCTCTCCCCTGACGAAAACCGGTGTCGTAACGTTGACGCGACGGGCCGTTTGACGGCTGTTGGAAAGAGCACTGATGTGGCGGTGAGAACGGCGCCGCGGTACCATCGTGGTAAGAAATGTGAGGCTGCCGATTCGTATCCTACGAGCAGCCTGTTGTTTCTGGCCCAATCACCTCTCCTCTGTATTTCGTCATTTCCAATAGAATAAAGCTTCTCTCTCTCTCTCTCCTTTCTTTGTTGACCATTAGATCCGACTGCTGTTTCTTCTTCTCGGCTACTGCCTGACTATACACTCCCCAACTGCGGCAGGTTTGACGCCTTCATGCAGCAATGATTGTTTATTGCTTACTCGCCTCCACCCCCAATGTTCACAAAGTTCGCAAAGCTCAAGTCCTTCTTCTTTTTAGCAGACAATTTAGTTGAACGTTTAAGATGTGCGCATCGTGAAAGGTTTTCAATAGCCCATTCCCACGGAGTGTGCAACTGGCTCGAAACAATTGCTTTTGGCTGACGTTATGAGCCAACGATGTATATCTTCGCGGTATCTGGCGGCGCATGAATCGCCCGTCGCCGGCGCATTGCTACGATAGTATTCTAGCCATCCTTCTACTAATGAGGCCTGGCGGGCCTCACAAGCTGCGTGACGGCGCCATGTCGATAGTGGAGCGATTGGCACGAAGAGGCGCTGGTTTTGGGGGCGCACTCGTCGCTAGCGTGCACCCGCAGCTAAGCTAGTTGAGGAGGAACAGCAGTTGTTATGAAAGCAAAACAGATAAGCCCATAACTGCACTGGTGCAAGAGGCTTTACTTATTTCGTGAATAGCGTGATAATCATGTACCCCAGTCGGTGACACAAGCAAACAATTGCCTTAGTGACTCCTAGCGGCGTCCTGAAAAAACACATTCTACGGCTACAATATACGCTGTAATGAACACCTCAGCCAAATTCTGTACTCATTCGCCTAGCGTATGCGTACCGTAGCGTGTGCTGAACTCAAAAATAGCAGATCCCACGGGCAGTGGGATGTAATGCGAAGCACGCATCAGGAACGTAAATTGGATCTGCATTGGTGTCTCGCTATACCGATTTTGGTACATGCGAAGTTAACGAAACGGCTGCAAGAACAGCAACACTGCGGCATGTACACCATGCCGCCACGCATGTCATTATTGTAATGTTATGACCTGTCATTTACGTTCGTCATGCAGTCGTGTTGTGCCATATCAATTTTGGTATAGATCCCATTAACGAAGCGGCCAGGAGAGCACCAAGACCGTGGCGTGTAAATCATGCCGCTCATGACATGCGTGTCGTGATTCTCACGTAATGCCGTGTAATTTATGTTCGTCATGCAGTCATATTGGGGCATACCAATTTTCGCGTACATCCAATTAACGAAATGGCCAGGAGAGCACAGAGATTGTGGCATGTAAATCATGTCGCTCATGACATGCATATCATGATGTAATGTTATGACATGTCATTTATGTTCTTCATGCAGTGATGTTGTGCCATACCAGTATTCGTATACATCCCATTAACGAAACGGCCGCAAGAGCACCAAGACCGTGGCATGTAAATCATGCCCCTCATGACATGCATATCATGATTTTCATGTAATGCCATGCCATTTATGTTCGTCATGCAGTCATGTTGTGGCACACCTATTTTCGTGTGCATCCAATTAACGAAACGCCCAGGAGGGCGCCGAGACCGTGGCATGTAAATCATGCCGCTCATGACATGCATATCGTGATGGTCGTGTTATGACCTGTCATTTATGTTCTTCATGCAGTCATGTTGCGTCATACCAATTTTCGTGTATATACAATTAACGAAATGGTCAGGAGAGCACCGAGACCGTGGCATGTAAATCATGTCGCTCGTGACATGCATGCCATGACATTCATGTTATGACCTGTCAGTTATGTTCGTCATGCAGTCATGTTGCGGCACACCGATTTTTGTATACATCCCATTAACGAAACGGCGAGGAGAACACAAGACCGTGCCCCGCCACGGTGGTCTAGTGGCTATGGTATTCGGCTGCTGATCCGAGGGTCGCCGGATCGAATCCCGGCGGCGGCGGATGCATTTCGATGGAGGCGAAATGTTGAGGCCCGTGTGCTGTGCGATGTCATTGCACGTTAAATAACCCCAGGTGGTCGAAATTTCCATAGCCCTCCACTACGGCGTCTCTCATAATGAGAGCTGGTTTTGGGACGTTAAACCCCACAAAACAACAGCACCAAGAGCGTGGCATGTAAATCATGCCGCTCATGACATGCATTTCATGATTCGGTAATGAAGAAGACAAGGAAGGCAAGGAAGCAAGCCGCAGCGTCGGCGATGATCTCCTGCCTCGAGCGAGCGCTTGCCGGATTTTGGCTGCTGGACGCTCGCCGTTTGACGGAGCTCGCCCTTGACGTTATTCGTCGTCCAGACGTCAATAAACCACGTCGGCAATTCTCATGTAATACCGTGTCATTTATGTTCGTAATGCAGTCATGTTTTGCCATACCAATTTTCGTATACATCCCATTAACGAAATGGCCAGCAGAGCACCGAGACCGTGGCATTTAAATCATGCCGCTCATGACATGCATGTGATGATTTTCATGTTATGACCTGTCAGTTTATATTCGTCATGCAGTCATGTTGCGGCATAACGATTTTAGTATGCATCCCATTAACGAAACGGCCACGGGAGCACAAAATCGTAGGCGGCTAGATAGATAGATAGATAGATAGATAGATAGATAGATAGATAGATAGATAGATAGATAGATAGATAGATAGATAGATAGATAGATAGATAGATGCGCTCAAAGTAGCCGAAGTTCGCTAAGCAATGCTTCGCATTTAAAAAGAGGCCTCTCCTCACGCTCCTTGTATATGCTTCGTTCCGCCATTGAGCGCATACATCGCTGCTATTGGCTGATGCCAGACATAACCCATTCGCATTGCGCCCGCCGCACCCGTGTGCGGGCCTTTCGCAGCGTGCGTTTTTAACACGAAAGTGTTTTATGCTGTCCATCACAACCCCACGTAAAGCATACGACGCAGTAACGTAAGCATGTAAGAACAGTAAAGAAAAGCACTCAGAAAAACTACTGCCGATGCGCTGCGAATCGAATTACAGCCACCCGCGCCACGACGAAAGGTGCCCGGTGCGCTAACACTGCGCGTCTAGTCTCGTCCGACTCAGAAAGCGCGCATCCAGGCGCACACTTCCTGGAATGGTGCCGCCATCCAGGAGAGGCGATGTGGAGCTTTACTTCGTCTCTCCTGGATGGCGGTACCATTCCAGGGGCGTTCCAGAGTCCGTCTCAACGAACGCCTGGAGAGCCGCGCGCATAGCCACGTTCGTAACGCTCGCGCCGATAGCCCAGTGGTACGGCACGGTCACCTTTCTTCGTGGGTGGCGTTTCCCCGCCGACCCACGAACTGTACCGAGTTATTAGGTGAAGTACATCAGTTACAACAAAGGGTTGGCCCTTGATGGTATGGAAGTGATTTATGAACGTGGGTTCTGTGATGTGTGAAGTGCGCGACCAGAGAGTGATTTTGAAAAGTGCGCGCGAAAAGCAATAGTGACGCAATGAAAAAGAAGACGACGTGAGAAGACGCTCGCGGACCGGGAGGACGGCACATGAAAAACGTCGACGAATGAGAAAGAAAGGCGTGGCGTTGCAAAATTAAATAAGAGAAGAAAACAAAGCAGCCAAACACAAACATCCACGGAGTTCCTAGTGGCCACTGGCTGATTAACACGGTGGCACAGCGGTGGCCACTCAGAGAGGAACAAGTAAGCAAAAAGGAAAGAAAAGCGAGCGGCATCGGATTCTTCAGGGGGGGGGGGGATTCCACGAAAGAGAGTTCAGGGGAGTTCCACGAAGGAGAGTTCGAGGAAGGCAGCGGATCGTCCACCGGGCCGGGGCGTTGAAGACGGCAGTCGTGTTCCGGACCCGAGCCACAAGGGCTTCACCCGACCGAGACCTCCTGCTGACCTGATCCCAGCCATCGGAACCCCCCCCCCCCCCCAGCGGCTCGCAAGCTTCAGGCGAGGACTTTCTGAATCCTGTGCCCGCAGGCATAGCGGAAACAGTCGGGATACTGGTCCGAGTTCAGTTCAGTTCAGTTTATTATTCCTTGAAGGTACAAAGTTCATTGTAATAGTATACAGACGAGGGTCCCAAAGTCTAGCGACTGCAGTGGGACCCTCGATTAACAATAACATAAAGAATTAATATAAAAGCAAGCAACATTACAAACGCAAGAGGAATTGAACACTGAAGGTACAGAAAGCAACAACGAGTAAACAAAAAGAATCATCAAAGAGAATCAAACGCAAAAGTACAGAGTAATCAATTACATAGGCACCTCATAGAACAAAAAACCCAAATTTACAAAAATATTTCAAATTGCATAGACACATTTACATCAGAATTAGCTTTTATACTTGATAAAGTTTTTAAGTTCTTTTTAAATGCATGCAAAGATGATGATGATTTTATTGTGTAAGGCAATTTTATTCCATAGTTTAATGACCGTAAAGGAAGATGTCATTTTGCCGTAGTTTGTGTTACATTTAGGTAGAAGGAAGTTGTGATTGTGGGCGAACCTAGTGCTATTGGTGTTAGTGAGTAATCTAGAATCGATTAAATTAAATGCAAGCTGATTGTTAAGTTGTTTAAATACCATTATGATTAAGTGAAAATTAAACAAGCCAGACACGGTAAGAATACAGTTAGCTCGAAGGAGTGGGGTACGCCGAGACGCCTGGACAAGATGCCGCTACCACCTGATCGAGCCGCCTAGCCGCCCACGTCCTCCGTCGCCACCAAACATCTAGCATGGTGATCTTCGCAAGCCGGCTGCGCTTCGATCACTTCATCTTTCCGAGCCGGCTGCACTTCGTTCACTCGTTTTTCACGAAGCTCATAGACAATTTGGTGAGCCGTCCGATTCTCCCGCGTCGCCTTCACACATCTCTGTCGGACCCTTAGTTATTAAATCGCCAGAAGAAGAAGAGTAGAAAGCATTTAATGAGAGGAAAGGAGGAGATGTCGGCCTGGAGAGTGAGTCTCTGGCCTGCTACTCCTCACAGGGATAAGGGGAAAGGGATAAATAGAGATAGAGGGAGGTATGAGAGGTGACGATGGTTAAGTACAATGAGTCACTATACAAGTCCTATAAGCGGATGTAGTCTTTACAGCACAGTTTTAGAGACGGGCATCTAAACCTGTGTCACACAAAAAATTAAAAAGGGCCTTTAAGTTGCGCTGGGCGTGGTCCGTGTGTTTCCATGCACCTAAAAGTTTCTCCTCGGAAAAGGGCCGGGAGTCCAACCCATCTACCACGCACCGAAGAGCTCTCCTTTCGGCCGAATATTGACGGCACACGCAGAGGATATGATGTATAGTCTCTGATGTGTGACACACGCTGCAATCGGGACTCTCTTCCTGTCCGATCGCCAGGACTCTCGTAGCACCTATAGAGACTTTATTAGAACTAATTTCTCCGTTTTGTCATGCTTTTTTAGGGGCGGAGCTCCTTAAGGCGTGGGTCGTTCGTCCCTTGCAGTCGTAACCACCTCGTTCTAGGATTGCGCTCGATAGCTCGCGCGCCGGGAGGCTCGCGCTCGCCCTCGGCGCGTTCCTCCCGGCGCGCGAGCTCTCTCACTCTTCCATCTGCTGTCTTGTGTGAGAGAGACAGAAAGAGAGAGAGAGCGAAAGACTGTCCGTTTCTAACGATGATGATGGGTTTGTGCTAGCGCGTTACGGCGCGTGTAAGAAGCTGGTGTAAGACGCTGTGGCCTCTCCGCCTTATACTCTTTCAGCAGTCTTGTGATGGCGTCGGCAAACGCGGTGCGCGTTCCGGCCTGTGTAAGGGGCTGCGTAAGACGCTGTGGCCTCTCCCCCCTTACTAGAGTGTACTGCATGTTTCTAACGCGTTTTCTGCTAGCGTCCCCTTAAACGCGAGATCCCAGCGTTCGAATAGAGTGTTTCTCACGTCTTTACATGATGATCGACTGGGCGAATTACACGGAAGATTAACGGTTTACCGGTGATTCGCTCCGGAGCTTCGCCCACTCATCATCATTCACCCCGTGGATATGCTGTGAATTTTTAGGGGCGAAGCTCCTTATAGCGGCACCCGTTCGTCCCTCGTCATAGTAGTGTGTAACCAGTCTTAACGCTAGTACCAGATCTTGACCTCCAAGGTGGTGCCGGTGGGAGATTTCTCCTGTGCGTTGTTGAACAATAAAAAATTCGCAGCGTGCGCGTTAACTAAAAGCCGAATTCTTCTGTCTCTCATTCCCCATTAGCAGCCATTGGCATGTTCCAGTAGGAAACGTTAGTAGAAGTAGAAGTGTAAGTGTTAGCTAACAGCCGACTTCTTCTGTCTCTCATTCCCATTAGCAGCCATTGTTTACCTCCAAGGTAGTGCCTGGTGAGATTTTTCCTGTGCGTGATTAGACAATAAAAATTTTGTTCAAAACGCCGTTGATTGATGAAATAAACCAACGAAAGACGCCAGGCACCCGCTCGCCCTCAGCGCATGCCTCCTGCCCTCGGCGCGTGCTGTCTTGTGATAGAGAGAGAGAGAGCGAAAGGGGCGCGTTGACTATGGAAATGCTCTTTCTTAGATGAACGCTCTACCAGCTCTTAAAGAAGTAGAACGCGCCCTCACCCGCGAGAGGCAACGTTGGCGCAGGTAGCGTCTCCTAGCCAGTTTCTTGATTGAGAAATACCGAATGCTCGCGTTGAAGAACCGTTGACCGGCCACCCATATATATATATATATATATATATATATATATATATATATATATATATATATATATATATATTTAGGCACTGGTCTTGACTTGCAACGAAGTGCCGGTGGGGGATTTCACTTGTGCGTATAGTTGAACCATGAGTATTCGTAGCGTGCGCGTTAACTCAATTAATCCGGAACTCGGCACGATCTGCGATGAACCTCCCGAGCTTCGCCCACTCGTGATCATTCACTCCGTGGATATGCTGTAATTTTTTTTTCAGGAGCTTGCTGTTTCACTTTCTCTCTTTTCTTATTAGTTTATATTAAAAGCTTTGTGTGTGTGTCTTGTGTGAAGAACGGCGTTGTCCTCATTTAGACTCTCGGAGGCTTCGCCTGAGAGAGTCGTCCGAAAACAAATCTAGAAAGAACCTGCTAAAATATCACAAATTGGCGTCCGCGACAGGACAAAGCCGTTGTTTTCTTATAATGTATTCTGGGAATATGACGAGGACTTCAGAATTGCGGGAAGTGTTAGAGAAGCTGGCACGGCGCATGGGTTTTGAGGGAGAGGAGTTAAAGGCATGGTGCGACGAATGAGAGGCAGCTGAATTAGAGGAGGAATGGGTGCAGATGGAGTTCGAGAGGGAAATGGAAAAGATGAAAAGGGTCCTAGAAACGAGCGAGAAAGCAAAGGATTTTGAACTTAAAATGAAAATTGTCCAGCTGCAGCTTCGGTTCGCAGAGGTTAAAAGGGCGAATGTGGATAGAGAGAGGCGCGAGCGGGCGTTAGGCGGGAGAGCCGGCGTTTGAGGTGTTCTCTAAAAAGCGTTGGTCAGGAGAATGAACCTCTTGTGAGTGGCGATTCTGAGCATCGCTATGGCGTTTCGCCAGATGTGCAGCTAAATGCTGGTATAAAGCATGGTAGGGAGATAGTCACCAGAGGAACTAAGTTTAGCTTTGGCGTGCTCGACGAAAGAGATTGCAAGGTCGAGACTGAGGAACATCGAAGTTCCGCAAAGCAAGAGTTCTCTTGTAGAGCCTCTAGGAGGCCAAGTATACTTAAGGAGGAGGTGAGAGAACCTCTAAAACATGACGGCCAATGCCGTACAGAAACTTCCGAGGCGTTTGCTGCCCACAGTTTAGGTGTGCCGCTGGCTGCGGGTACACATGACAGACATGGTCCAGGACCATATGAGCGAACCTCTTTTAAATGAAGGGAGATTGACTTATCAGGACAGCACAGCTGTTATCTGTTCGAGGCGTATCTGAGAGAATGAGCAAGGGCTCCTCAAAGTGGGAGCAGTGGTCTCTCAAACTAAGACAGCAATATGGGTTGGTATAAGCTGCAAAAATGATCTTGATGGAGACATCGACAGAGTGCAAGAATGCACTATAAAATCTGTTGAATGTGGGCTTGAACAACGTAGCATTCCAGTGACTGAGCGGGAGGCGACCCTTCAAACATTCGCTAGAAAGAATGAACGTCTACATGCAAAGACGCTGGAGTTGGGTCCATTCAATGAAACCCCAAACGTTGCTGCAATATTTATACAGGGCTCTATCAGCAAGAACGCTGATGCACCTTTTGTGGCGTTCATGAATTCAAAAAGTATTCCGTCTGTGGGTTGACGAGAGTTCACAGTTGATAGACATAGCCTATGCATTGACGTGGCGGAAGGTGAAAATGCCAGAGGCCCGTGTACTGTGCGTTGTCAGTGCACGTTAAAGAACCCCAGGTGGTCTAAATTTCCGGAGCCCTCCACTACGGCCTTTCTCTCCTCTCTATCTCTTTCACTCCCTTTCCCCCACCCCCACGGACGCTTAGCCATGCTCCCTACATGGGCTGCAGAAATTAGCCTCCTTTCCTAACCGAACCACAATCAATCAAAGGACCTTTCGAACGCGTCTGGCGCAGTGCGCGTGGAGGGAATGTAGGCAGTTGTGTCATTGCAGGGTTCTGACTACTAGCTCGACGAAGCGTCCGAGTCTTCTCTGGAGCAAGAGAAGGCACGCGTCACAGTGGAATCGCCCATCAGTATGTGCTATGCTTTTTCTTTAAGTGTGTGAAATGTGCCATACGTCTTGTTTGGGACGCTATTACGTAGGGGCACTTTGACAACCGGAGGCTCTCTTGGTTTTGAATATTGGACTGTTTAATAGACATATTGTGCATAGTCTTACAGCTGTGGATGTTCTGATTCCTTGGTTAAATAAGATTTAAGCTCTTTCTTAATGAGTGATGTATATATATGTATCAGTATGGATGTGTTTAGATTGGTTGTGAACTGTGAAAGTATGTGGAGTCTGTCATTTATACCATAGTGTGAAGGTACCTTAAGTGTATTTGTGTAAACTCTCGGTGTGTGTGCGTGGACATGTGCGTGACGTGACGCGCACTTCGCTGCAGCTTTTTTTTTTTGCCGAAAAAAAAACTTATTCGAAAGGGGGCTTCTTGTGATGTGTGAAGTGCGCGACCAGAGAGTGATTTTGAAAAGAGCGCGCGAAAAGCAATAGTGACGCATTGAAAAAGAAGACGACATGAGAAGACGCTCGCGGACCTGGAGGACGGCTCATGAAAAACGTCGACGAATGAGAAAGAAAGGCGTGGCGTTGCAAAATTAAATAAGAGAAGAAAACAAAGCAGCCAACCACAAACATCCACGGAGTTCCTAGCGGCCACTGGCTGATTAACACGGTGGCACAGCGGTGGCGACTCAGAGAGGAACAAGTAAGCAAAAAGGAAAGAAAAGCGAGCGGTATCGGATTCTTCGAGGGGGGGCGGGGGGGGGGGGGTTCCACGAAGGAGAGTTCGAGGAAGGCAGCGGATCGTCCACCGAGCCGGGGCGTTGAAGACGGCAGTCGGTTTCCGGACCCGAGCCACAAGGGCTTCACCCGACCGGGACTTCCTGCTGACCTGATCCCAGCCATCGGAACCCCAGCGGCTCGCAAGCTCCAGGCGACGACTTGCTGAATCCTGTGCCCGTAGGCATAGCGGGAACAGTCGGGCTACGGATCCGAGTTCCACGCCGAGACGCCTGGACAAGATGCCGCTACCACCTGATCGAGCCGCCTAGCCGCCCACGTCCTCCGTCGCCACCAAACATCTAGCATGGTGATCTTCGCAAGCCTGCTGCGCTTCGATCACTTCATCTTTCCGAGCCGGCTGCACTTCGTTCACTCGTTCTTCACGAAGCTCATCGACAATTTGGTGAGCCGTCCGATTCTCCCGCGTCGCCTTCACACATCTCTGTCGGACCCTTAGTTATTAAATCGCCAGGACTCTCGTAGCACCTATAGAGACTTTATTAGAACTAATTTCTCCGTTTTGTCATGCTTTTATTTTTCAAGTGCTTGCTGTTTCATTTTCTCTCCTTTCTTATTAGTTTATATTAAAAGCTTTGTGTGTGTGTCTTGTGTGAAGAACGGCTTTGTCTTCATTTAGACTCTCGGAGGCTTCGCCTGAGAGAGTCGTCCGAAAACAAATCTAGTAAGAACCTGCTAAAATCATCACAGGTTCATCCACGCCAAATGGTGCCGCAGCAGCGAAACACCGATAACAATGGGCGAGTTCGCCTCGATGTAACAATAAACATTCAATTGCGTTTCACTTTCGTTTGATACCTATTCCTTTGACAGACGGATCAGCCACAGTTTTTAAACTGAAGACTGCTGGTGCCTTGCACCTGCTTTTTCTTGCGTTGTGAGCGCCTAGGCAAAATAGTTATTGGCAACATGTAAAAAAAAGCATTTGTTAATGCGCAAGCCTGACAGATGCCATTGGAAGGTGGCTTGAACTATCTCGGCGTCGACACAAATGGTGCGGTGCAAAATTCACCATAAATATCGTTTCCCAACGAGGCAACAAATACATGCCAGCAGCCTGTAAGAAATGACAAATTATTCCCAAACTTCAATTATTTATCTGTAATTGTAGATGGGTTTAAACCCTATGGGACTCCAATGCAACACCTTCTAGGGCTCGAACTCAAGACCATGACTGGAGTCGAACCCAAAGTCTTTGTTGGATAAAGCGGATTAAGGGACTAGGACGAACTAGGGTGGAATCAGGTGGATTGGACATTATTAAGGCTCATTAAGGTGTATTAAGACAGATTAAAGTGCGAGGTGGACTGTGGCATATTAGAGAGGACTACGGTAGATTGAGACATTAGGGTGGGTCGTGTGAAATTAGAATGTATTAGGGTGGGTTCAGTAGGATTAAAGCAGATTAGGGTGAACTAAGGTGGATCCGTGGGATATTGTGTGGACATGGTTTTGCTAGGTCCTACTTGGCCTTTTTGCAAGGTATCACTTGGCAGCCTATCCAGCTTTAGCTCCATTGGGCTTGCCTCAATTCGGCCTAAGCTAATGAAGCTTGTGTTAATTGGTATAGATATAATTAGGCTTAGATTATTCTTGGCTTAATTAGTCTTAGCGTAATTAGGTTTGGCATACAAGGTCCTACAATGCCTAAGCTTAGCTTAAATATTCTGTCATTAATTAGAGGTCATTGCATAATAAATTGGATCTTAATTGTTCCTGATCTAATTGCATTAACTTAATTGGGTTGGCTTAATTAGGATTAGGTTAAAACATCAGATAGCTCTGCCTTAGTTATGACCTGATCGGTTAGCGCCGCCACGGTGGTCTAGTGGTTATGGCACTCGGCTGCAGATCCGAAGGTCGCGGGATCGAATCCCGGCCGCGGCGGCTGCATTTCGATGGGGGCGAAATGTTGAGGCCCGTGTGCTGTGCGATGTCAGCGCACGTTAAAGAACAGCAGGTGGTAGAAATTTCCGGAGCCCTCCACTACGGCGTCTCTCATAATCAGAACTGGTTTTGGGACGTTAAACCCCACATAACAACACATAACAACATCACCTGATTGGTTAGACTTAGCTTAATTAACCCCAACTATGCTTAGTGTATTTGGCTATACTTTTCTACGGGCACGTTTGCTATGCCGACGCGTGGCTCGGCGAGTTTTTCAGCCAACGCTGAATTGCGCAACGAATAGCGTAAACTGCTTCGTTGTTACTATTTGCGGTATTTTCCGTCATTCTCACGACGCTACAATAATGCTCAACTTATGTTGAACGCCGGGCTGCTGCATCATGCATGATCCTCGTGTATATATTCCTCTTTGGCGGACAGTTTAAGTGCCTAAGTGCCGGCGTCCGCTCTTTCTCCCTAGTGGTGACAAGTCTGTACCGAAGACAACGTCCTAAACACAATGGAGGCTCATCGCGGGACGGCTAAGTGACTGTCACGCCATTATATCAGTGAACGTGTACGTCGTGACATACGTCTCAGATTAGAATTTTGTCCACCACTGACAGATATTTGTGCCAGCTCATATCAGCGCATGCGTCTTGCCACAGAATCGCGAGGCTATATCACCACCGCACGGCATATACACGTTCGCTATTCGGGCGTAATTTGTTCAGTAGAACGGCAACTGCAGTTGGTATTGAAATATTTGTGCAGGATAGGGGCGTGTGACAATGACATGGCACGCTTTCGACACACACACTCAGTGATCCTAACAAATGGGTAGACTGCAATGCAAGGCCAAATACTTTTGTAGCGTTAGCTACACTGGCCTAGCCAAGCCCGTTTCGCGCGGCACATCAAGAGCCGTGCTGCGCATGCGCAAGGATCAGTGATGTCACACAGCTTGCGCACCGGAGCCACTGGCACCTCTCGCGCACTCCGCCGCCGCCGCGCGCGACTCACTGCCGCCGGTCTGCGCATTCCAGAGGAGTGACGTCGTAGCCGTGGTAGACGCACTGGCGCCGGCGCGCGCTCGCTGTGCAGTCGCCGTCTGACACTGCGCTGGAGCCGCTGCGCTTCTGACTGGCGTTTGCCAGTGTGGTATAGCCATGGAGAAGGAGAGCGCAAATGCTGCTCAACAGCGCAGAAGAGCGGAGAAGCTTGACTCATCGGATCCCGAAGTAGTTGCCTGGCAATTAGCGGTTGAGCGTAGGAGGAATGAACAGAAGAAGGCTAAACGTGCTGCGGAGACACTGGAGCAAAGGGACGAACGTCTAGCAAAGCGGCGTCGCCAGGAGGCTGAGCGACGTGCCCGACCACCCCTGCAGCAGCAACAAAACGCCGTCGATGACGTCAAAGCTCGCCGATCGACTGAATATTGGGCGCGAGGGCCACCACTGGAGAGGCTGGCGCTGCGGTCGTTCTGACGTGCAAAGTTGGATCACGTGACCCCACGGTCCCACCTCGCGCCGAGCCTCCGCCGAAGCGGACGGTTCACACGCGCTTTCAACGACCATTCGCCAGCGTTTTTATCTACAAACATCGTCGCTTCGCGTTTATTTTTTCACGTTCGCGGACACCTAGCGACCACAAAAGCTGAAAAGTGCGCTCGGAGTTATAGGAAACTTGTTATTTTCTAAAAGACGTCGTCTGCAAAATGAACCCAGCCAGTATCACTTCCCCTTTTACACCCAGGCCATTAACCAGGCTAACATCTCCGGCTTCATCAATAAAATATTCTCTCTCTCTCCCCTTTTACACTGCAGACGACGACGTGGCCAGCTTCAAACACAGATCCTCCTTCTATCAGCAGTCGCGGAGTGTCATACGGCTTATCGATGAAGGTGCAGATGCTGGACACTGATAGTTTCACTGAATCATTTAGACCACAATAAGTTACACCTTGCAGCGTACTAGTGCAAAGGGACTCCGGAACGTTTTTCGGAGTGTGTGTGTGGTGGGGGGGGGGCACTTATTGTCGTCTTTGCATGTTGCGTTGATTATTTTTGTTATCAGTATTTGTCGATTCTAATTTATTTAAAATGCATATTATGTATTATTATTTACTGTAATATTAATCAAATCAATTATTGTTTTAATTCATTTTAGCCGTTTAATATTTTACAAATTTGCATCATCGCTTATTTCACATTGGTATACATTTCAAAATGTTTGGAACTTTCGGAAGTACTGAAAACCTGCGGCACACCGCGCAACCCACGTGGTTGTGTGGTCCAGTGTTTTGGAAAGCACTGCACCACAGAACCACCACCTTGATTGATTGACTGATTTGTGGCGTTTAACGTACGTCCCAAAACCAGCTTTGATTATGAGAGACGCCGTGGTGGAGGACTCGGGAAATTGCGACCACCTGGGGTTTTTTTTAACTACCACCAGCTTGAAAATTCTTCTCAAAAAATTTTGATTTCAGCGTAAACGGTTGGAAAGTGGGAGGGGGCCGAGCCCCCTCTAGAAAAATGGTAGGGGCGGGGGGGGGGGTACCGCACCCCCCCCCCCCCCCCCCGTTCCGGAGTCTCTGCTAGTGCATTCAAATGAGTAAACTAATACGTCCGGTCTTACGCTGTATTTTCGATCGCTATTGGCCCCTTCGTGCAAAATACGGACGGGAGTCATTCGTCGAAAAATGCAGCCATGAACTGGCTCGACCGCGATCGAAAATCGCCGTGTGACGACCGTCTTGAATACGCGGGAAAAATAAGCAACAGAAAGAGAAGCAACGAACAACTGTGCTCCAGGCTAGCGTCCTTGGGGTCATACTGGCGAGAATTTAAATTGTGATCAAGCCACAACGTCCTAAGGTGAACCCCATGTTCGAAAATAACAAGGTTTAATGAGGCGCGCATGTGCGTATGTCGTGTGTACACCTTAAATCATGTGAGAAAGGTCGCGATTGAATGCAGCTCTATGCCTGCTGCTTTCCGCAAAATGAAGGAACCACTCGCATCGCGCTGCATAGAGGTATGCGTGTTCAGCATGAATACAAATTTGCTAATTCGATTTCTTCTTGTCAACGGCAGCCCCTTCGTTGATGCAAACATACAATGAATGAATTGCACGAGAAACACGTCGCACGCCTTTCTTGCGGCCAAAAGCTATGTGTATTTACCGCAACCGCACGCTAAAACCATCTTGATGCTTACTTTTCATTCATTTTCATTCATCAAAATGCTATCTCACCGAAAAAAACCAGCGGACTGCGCACGCGCGGTATCCTCGCCGGTGACCATAGCAGACGACAACAGCAGTCGACGCGGTGTCTAAACTGCATTGTAATGAACCTATATTCTTTTTCCGGAAGAGTTAATTACCTTGTTGAAGAATCAATAACGTAGCCACAACAGTATTTTACAGATATCGTCTAGCTGAAATAAACGGCAACAACAATAAGAGGGCGACGCGCAAAGCAGCTCCGCGCTGAGCAAGGCAGTGCTGTCGGAGCAATCCAACTTTGCGCGTCACACCGGTTCTCCCGCGTGGCGGCGCCACGGTATGTCCTCGCTCCCAATATTGTGAAGCTCAGCGAAAGCGCCAGTGCGACTCGGACCTTCCAGACGGACTTCGTAAACAATCCGTTTGGATATGTGTGCGACGTGACGTTGAGCAAAAAAAAATAACAGCATATCCACGGGGTGAATGATGGAGAGTGGGCGAAGCTCTTATGTATTAAAGATACCTCGCCACACACCTCAATGAAACTCGTGAGCAACGTGAGCGCTCGTACTGCAGGGTCCTTGCGGCGCCGCCGCGCAGAATCACGGCTAGCTTCGGCCTCCCGCGCCCGCACGGCGGGGTCGCTTCTTCGAGCGCGAGCCGCCGCCGCCCTGCGCACAGGCCGCTCGGCAGCCTTGTCCATCCTCCGTCGACGAGCCTCTGTTGGCGCGCGCGCCAAAACACCGCCGAAGAACACGCGATCGCAGTGGCGCGATCGTCTCTCTCTCCTTCCCTACGTGTGACGTAAATCCTGTGTTCATAAAACTCACCTTTTATTATTATCTTTTGCTACAAAACGCCCTCTAGTGTGGGGCGATTTTGCATTTCTCAGCGTATATGCATTCGTTATATAGTACAAGTAGCGCCATCTATGGCCGGATTGTAGACTCAACGAGCGGTGGTTACAAACAAACGACAACGGGGACGAACGGGTGACGCCATAAGGAGCTTCGCCCCTAAAATAAATATACATGTGCCACATAATACGTATACCGCGTGTGTCATTGGAGCAGCAGTAAGCATGACAATCAAGCTAATCCTAGACAATCTAGACAACCAGGAAAGCTAAGAATAATCAGCTGAACCTTTGCTAACGCTACGTATATCCTGGCATAGCCGAGCTAAGCCACTGCAACATTTTTTATACTTGGATAAGAATACATTCAAGTGTTTAACACTGCAGAAGCGCAAAGAATAAATATCCTGGATGCTATTCAGGACGCACGCGCTCATGTAAACGCGCAGTGCCTAGCGCACGACGCGAGAACTAAACCGTACTTAATTGGGAGCTTCATTCGTCCGTCGCTCTGTTCGATCTCGAGTAGGATGCCTCCATGCGAGCTCTGGCATGGAGGCACCCTAATCTCGAGGCCAATATAGCGACGGCTGCGGCTCCCACGCTAGCCGCTGTGTCAAGGCCTCGGTAGCGATAAGGGGGCACTATGTCCGCCGTCGTTCATAGTGCTGCAGACTTCCTCATTAAGTAGTGCGCTGGCCACGAATGTTTGGTGCATCGGCGGCGTGCGTGCGCGCCGCTAGGCGCCGTGACAATGCCTGTGACCGGAGCTCCGGTGCTCAAGACGTCACTCGGGGATAGGTACTTCCATCAGCCGTCTCAGTGCCTATTGGACGACCAATATTTGGCAGGGGTGGCTGAAAGGGCTTTTACGTTGAGCCGCATCGACGTTTAATACATTGTGGTGAAATATCGTGGACTTAACCCAGGGCGCTCATATTGATCTTTGTTACGGAATGACATTGCCTCGTAGTGGACTATAACTGTAGGTCCACGGTATCCCCGCACGTGCAACTTTAGAAGCGCTTCGACCCCTCCAAAGACGTCAAAAGCTGTCAACCCTTTTCGGAGAAAACAAGGAAGAGATGGTCTTCTGAGCTGGGAAGCTCCGACTTGGAGCGTTGCCACGCGAGGCGCCCCCAGCGCGATTCTTGAAACACCAAACGCGGCCTTCGAACCAGAAATGCAGGGCAGGACAGCGGGGCGCCGCACTGACCAAGTGTGGGCAGTACGCTATTGCATTGTCGGCGGCCCCTCGCCTCCGAGATGGACCACTAATGCGCATCTTTGTTGTGACCGGCGAAGAAGGGACCCCCGCGACTCGGACACTAATGACCTGTCAATCAGGCGAGTTGAATGAAGATGCCGGCTCGGCGACCACGAGAAAGGGTTTGGCCATCGCTCTCTCCAGTGCATTAATTGCGAGAGGGATATTTTGGGCGGAGCAAGAAATGCAATGCCGGAGCAATTGTCTCACAAACACGCCCCGACTCCGAAGACAGCGAATCAGGGGAAACATGCGCGTATTTAAGCGAGGAGCACTGAGGAGCACAGGGTTCTTGTCGCTTGGCTGACATGGCGTAGAAGCCGATCATCGTATCCCTTCTAGAAGTTGTTAGCGTGGCTTTGCACCAGCTGGCCACCTAACCTCAGCCGCTTCGCCTAGTTGAGATGCGCGCTTGCCGTCTGCAACGTAGGCATCGGGACTTCGGCTCCAGTTAGTTCAAACTGCTCGAGTTTGCCATCAAGCACGAGCTCCCCGGGAACATCAGCGCTGCAACTCCGTCGACCTCAACGCGGTGCCGTACCAGACTGTGCCGCACCAGACCGTCGTGGACCTTTCAGCGCTGCCGGTCATCACCACGTATGCCATTCCACGTTCCTACCCCTGAACTTTCGTCTCGAACTTTCGTTAACTTTTGTAGATTAGATTTCTGTATTGTTGACATTGCCCTACTCACTGCTGTTAGTTCATTTTTCCTAGTTCTTTGTTGTTCTCGCGCGTTAGTATTTTTGTGAAGCTCTTTCATCGCTGTTAACTGCTTAATTGTTAGTTTGAGTGAAACGTAGTTGTTTGCCTTGTATTCCTTGTGCCACTTTACCGTTATAAATTTTGTCGCTTTGTTTTCGCTACCACGACTCCGATCCTTTCACTGCGTCTGCTTGCGTACGGAACGACCGAAACTGCCGTCGTTCCCTTCGCCGACTTCGCGCCGGGGAGCTTGAACGACGGCCCTGTAACTATCTGCTAATGATCAGAAGGACTTGAGCTACAGGCGCAGTTCTTCTTGGGAAAAATAACTCAAACCATATAGGTCTCACATTAAATACAGAAAAGCTAGGCACTTGACGACAGTCCATTGTAGGTATTGCATGCACTATCGTGCCTAAAATGGAGATGTCAGTCTCTGTTTCAGGTACTAAAGACATTTGTAATTGAGTCGAAATACTGCACACTGGCATCTCAGAATCACGTAGAAATACGGTTGCTTCCAATACAGCTATTTCCAACAAAAGCACGCTTGTCTTATGAACTCACCGAACTATTCAGAGTAACTTCGGTAAATCGGGTGGGAGACGGTCGCAATCATGCATCTGAACTTATTTGCTTTGGATACACAGTTTATGTACAAACGTTACGGTGCCTCACCTTTAGGAATTTTTAAGGGTTCATGTTGATCATCTCCCATTTTGTTGACAGGTCACGCACATAGATTCCCTGCACCTTCTGTTTGTTTATTGTGTTTTTAAATCATGCGCAGCGTGTCATCGACCCGCCGGAAGTGAAGCACGAACGCCTGCTCCTGATATCAGCGCTCGGCCTAATCGTAAACATAGCGGGCCTCGTCTGCTTCCACTCAGGAGAGCATTTGCACGAAGGTGCGTGTGTTTTGACCATTAAGATTATACTTATACTCGCCGGGGTCTCAAACACGCAGCCCGCAGACCTTTCTTTATGGCGGCCCCCCGCCTTGCATATGACAGTCTTCGTCCGGTCGGCGTCAGTGTTCAGGTTATAGTCGTTCTAGAGATCGGTATCCATACGCTTCGCGAATGCTGACGTCGAATCCCCTTTAGTAGTGACCCACGTATGAAAGATTGGAGATGCTTTGTTTCAAGTGGAAATGCTCGCCGTCTCTCTTCACTGTCGTGCGAAGCTACGTGCGTACTGCTTGGCAACGGAAGTATAGTACGCCGAAGTTTCCTTTGCGATGTATAGTTCAGTTCGGAAGAAAGCGTACGAGGAAATTCTTCAGTATCGAGGAGGTCCGAGCGTAACATATCTAATTTAAGCTTGTATCAAAATACAATTTTCCACGTTAAACTATTATAGTGGGATACAACTTAAAAAAAAAACAGCAGTTGGCAACAAGGGCAGCGGGCCGCGCGAGTCGGTGCTGTTCCCCCAGCCAATTACAGAAGCAAGCAAAATCGTCGTCATGCGACCTTTTCGAAATGGCGCTGTGTTTGTGCCTTCGGTACGTGCGAAGCGTCTGCTCTTCTTGAGTCCTTTCGTCGGTGGAAGCCATGAGACGTGCAAGAAGCATGGGCAAAAATGTGTGGAGCCTGAGCGTTTCGATCTTCCAATGGCTGCGGTGCAGTTCATTTCGCTTCCGAGCCCTTTTTACGCATGAAACTTCACCGAACTGAGTTGAAAAACTGAAGTAATGGCGCTTGCGACGCGCGTATGGTTTTTGCATGGCAAGCGTTTCATTTCAGCTCAATAAGGAATTGAACTTTTTATGTTACACCCTAATAAACGGATAAATACATGTCAATTTAGGCACTTGTGTGTTTTCCTCAGCGCTTTATTTTGGTTGCACGGGAAGTTCGAGGTAGGAACTATTTGCAGCCTCGCGGAGGAACAGTGGCTGGCAGTTATGAGGGTGTGAGTGGGGGGGGGGGGGGGGGGGGGGTGCTCCACTGCAGACTTGACTTGTATCCGACTATAGTACACTCTAGCATGTCTATGTCCGTGAGCGTGGCCAGGTGGCCTTGAGAAAATAAGAAAAACGACGCTCCACACCTCAACCGTTGTGTCCCTCCACAAATTTCTTTGCGAACTTGTAGGATACAACAACACGATCGTCGCGTCGCTCACTTGCAGGTGCGCTATCAACTTTCCAAGCGTTTTTAAATTTATTTGGGTTGATCTTACGGCCAATTCTACGAAAAGCGAGCACTGCAGGACACGGACAAGAGAGAACACACGCATACGCACCCACGCCGGACTAACAACCAAAATTTATTGAAGCATCCACGAACTTTTATACATACATGCTGCGCAAGCGCCTGAGCTATGACATGGAGAGTAAAGTACCTGATAGTCTGGTACGGATAAAAAAAAGCGCCACTCTTTTTCAGTTATAGCCACAGAAGGTTCGCTGATGCAAGTCTTGCCATTCGCTTTGAGACACGTGTGTTCTAAGTACGCCCCGAGGTCTAAAAAGGCACTCCTGCCTTTCGATTCTGCCCACTCGAAATCGGTTAAAAGGAGCATTGCGAATCTGTGTTTCAGGAATGCGCTGAACAAGAGTTGCCCGCATGCCATGCAGGAAAGTCTGGCAGAGCAGGTAGAGCGGTTGAGAGCTTCAGGGTTCCCGTCGTCAGTTCTGCTGTCGGTAGGTGAGACGCTGGCCAGAAAAATGAGAAAACCACGTGTTCGGACACCAGGTGAGACAAGGAAAATCGAGGTGATGCCGTATTTCCACAAGACGTCCCACAGGTTGAAAAGAGTGTCCCAGAAGTTCGGTGTGGATCTGGCGTTTTCAGCCCCCCGAAAGCTTTCTGGCCTTTGCGCCCGCATCTCAGGCGGGGAGGCAGATCTGCCTGCAAAACTGATCGCCGCACTGTATTTACCGAGTGCACCGTAGGGGTGGTTTATTCCATCCCCACCTCATGAGGTAAGGTCTATATCGACCAGACGGGCCAGTGTTTAAATGAACGGTTGAAAGAACATGCGTGCGATGCAAGATCGGGCACAGGGAGCAATCTAGCTCTCCATGTAAAAGATTGTGATGATTGCATGCCTTTATTCCGCCAGACCAGCATTCTAGGCAGAGGAAGCACAAGAATTGCACGCGAACTGCTAGAGGCGTTTTTTATCAAAGCGAATGGCCAGACTTGCATCAGCGAACCTTCTGTGGCTATAACTTAAAAAGAGTGGCGCTTTTTTATCGGTACCAGACTATCAGGTAGTTTACTCTCCATGTCATAGCTCAGGCGCTTGCGCAGCATGTATGTATAAAAGCTCGTGGATGCTTCAATAAATTTTGGTTGTTAGTCCGGCGTTTGTGCATATGCGTGTGTTCTCTCTTGTCCGTGTCCTGCAGTGCTGGATTTTCGTCGAATTGATCATGAACCAACCAGCCCAGCTCTTCACTCTCCTTGAGATCTTATGGCCACCACGCATCTGGTAAGGGGTGCGGAGGATCAAGTCGACGGTTAGGTACGATGCGCGATGGTGGTTCCCACGGACAGCTTCCTGCACAGGCAATGAGCCCGCCGATGGACGGCAAGTGTGGGTGCAAATATTTTGATCTACCAATTACTTTGCATTTACATTAAAAATCAGTGAAGCTTGCACTAGTGGAGCAATGCTAACGAAGCGACGAAGCTGATGGGCAGTTGGATGGTCCGGGTTTGTCTTTGGCACACCCGAACTGTTTATTGTACAGTAACGAGCGGTAGGCTTGGCGTGCCGGTGGGTCCGGCGCGCTCAAATTTCGGAGCCCATGGCCGTATATGTCGTTGTATGAATAAGCATGATTATATACCCGTGAGGAATATTGGAAACGTGTCCCGAGGCCAACGTCCTCACCTTATTTCAAATGCGCTGTAATTTCCGTCACGGCAATTTTGTCACTATCGGGAAATGTTGCATGTAGTGTTTGCATGCAGTGTTTGATTCTTACGCGCCATATGGCACGTAAGAATCAAACCACTCTTGAGGCTCACGGTAACGATCAGGCCTAGTGGTGTGAAAATGAGCAGGTTTTCTAAATAGCGACCGCAAAACATCGTCATTAGTTTGTCGCATCTAGTACATGAGATTAGGCGAAGGCCCAATTGAAAGTTTGTTCGTTGCCATCGATGCGAAGAGCAAGTAAATGCTGAGAATTAGAATTGAAGCGAGCGCTTAGCTTGCCACCATGTTGTTGCGAGATGACGTGCACGACGCGCAGCAACCCGCGAAATCTATGGTTGCGCGCCCTTGTTCTCCGTCGCAAAGCGACACGACACCGAGTCTACGAGGCGCGTGCTGATGCTTTCCAACGCATACAGTCAACAGCAAAAGTTTGCGGGATCTGAAACTTCGTAAACACCTGTATTACCGCTTAGCCTCGCAACATAGCCTCGAATTAAATCTTACAGCCTGTGCAATGCAAAAACATCTACCGACTGAAACCTTTAATTGGAGGTTATGTTGAGAGGCTAAGTGAAAATGTACGTTTTTATGAAGTTGCCGATCCCGCAAGATTTTGCTATAGACTGAACGTCTGGTTAGCCCTTTATGCGTTTGTGCATAGCCTCGCGCCATGAGAGGACGCATGCTCTCGTGTTGCCAAGTCATGCACTAGCGCATACCTTTGAGAGACGCTGTGTACCGGAAAAATCGACCCACACTGTCTTCGTCTTCTTTTTCTTCTGCTTGCCGACACCAGCCGCAGTTCTGCCATTGACTGAAGTGGACTGAGGTCTGCGCGCTAGAGATTAAAGCTGCGCGCGTGCGAACGCCGCACGTTGGGCATTGGGTATTTTCCGCAGCATTGGTGTAGTGGTTAATGTGCTCGGATGCCACCCAAACACGCGGCCGCGGCGGTCGTGTTTTCAATGGAGGCGAGTTGAGTTGACAAAAGTTTATTAAAAAAAAAAAGAAAAGGAGGTTGGCGAAGCAGGTGGGTGGGGCCCCTAGTCCAGGGCTCCACTGGCCTCAGCAGCCCGCCGCGCCTGGTCGAGGAGTGCCACTTGGGCCTCCTTTTCCTCGCTGGCAAGCCAGGTCTCCCACTGCTCCGCTCGAAATTTTTGCGCCGAAATATGAGGCATATTAATTTTAGATGGCCTGAGCTCGCATTCCCACGTGATGTGAGCGAGAGTTGGTTGTCCTCCACACCACGGGCAAGTGGCGGCGTATGCGGTTGGGTGGATGGCATGTTTTAAACGCAGATGCGGGTATGTGCTTGTCTGCAGAAGGCGCCATTCGTGCGCTTCCTTTACATTTAGCCACGGGTGTGGTGTAGAGTAGCGCCGTCCTTGTCGACGCTGCTGTTCTAAGATATCCCTGGGAGTGTGGGGCGCCTGGGGTATCAGACGAGTGTCTAGACGAGGAACAGTCGCTCGGTATGTAAGAGCTCGAACTGCACCGTCCACTCTGTCGTTACCCGTCGCTTCGATGTGTGCCGGGCACCATACAATGCTGTGATCCTGGTCTAATGTTGCACCTAGCAGGTGGGCGACACACGCAGGAACACGGCCGCTAGTAAAATAGCGACACGCTATTTGAGAGTCTGTGAGGATAATAAGATCCTTGCCTCAGTGATTCTTTGGTCTTGATGGCTAGAGCTACCGCAAGGGCTTCCGCCGTGTTTGCTGAGTTAGTCCTAGCTGAGGCACAGGTGAATAAGCCTGGCCTAGAGACCGAGCCAACAGCAGCTAGCGAGAACCCATGCGTGCCGCAGCGGGCTGCGTCCGTGTAAAGCGTGTCCGGGTCCGTTCCGTACTGTTTGGCGAGTTTTCTGGCTCTGGCGTCGCGACGAGCTCGGTGGTACACCGGACTCAGAATGCCAGAGGCTCCTGTACTGTGCGTTGTCAGTGCATGTCCTAAGAAACTCTACAGTGCACGTTAAATAACCGCAGCTGCTCAAAACTTCCGGGACCCCCCACTACGGTTTTTCTCTCCTTTCTCTTTCAGTCCCTATCGCCACAGACGCTGAACCGCGCTCCCGACATGGGCGTCCTTTACTTAGCCGAAGCACAATCATCATAGAAGAGGTGCATGCGCACTCTTGGACACCTCAGCTAATGATGATAGCTTTTCTTTTTAGGGGCGAAGCTCCTTAAGGCGTGGGTCGTGCATCCCCGATGTATGTAGTAGTAGTAGTAGTAGTAGTAGTAGTAGTAGTAGTAGTAGTAGTAGTAGTAGTAGGTAGCCACCGGCGCGTGCCTGCCGGGAGGCACGCACGCGCCGAGGGCGAGCGCGTGGCTCCCTGCACGCGCTCGCCCGCGAGAGAGAACGTTGGCGCAGGCAGCGTCTCCTAGCGAGTTTCTTGATTGAGAAATACCGACTGCTCGCGTTGGAGAAGCGTTCACCGGCAACCCATATATATACACCTAAACCGCATTTATCCCAAGCAATTCCCCGATCCTGGTTGTAGCCTATGTGAACATGAATACGCAGACATAGAACATATCCTATGGAAATGCGCACATATCACGAACATCCTTGCCCATAATAACCCGGACCTCCTTGAGGAGCGTTGGCGCGATGCGCTGGCCAGCTCAGAACTGCAAGACCAAGTTTGGGCCATCCAGCAGGCCCGGGAGACAGCGGAAAGGCTAAACTTCACCGCGAGCACCCGGGTGGCCTAGGCCAGGCCGCCAATCTGCAGGTTCTTTAAAATAAAGTTTTGTCCATCCATCCATATATATATATAGGCACTGCATCTTGACTTGCAATGAAGTGCCGGTGGGAGATTTCACTTGTGCATTGTGCATAGTTGAACCGTGAGGATTCGTAGCATGCGCGAGATGTTATAAAACTAGATGGCGGTACTTGTAGTTGATGATGAAAGATGCGAGATGTTATAACAGTTTGCTGACATTTACTCAAGTGTTTCACTTTTAATTGTGGGGCGAATTGCACGGAAGAGTTTCACGGTTTACCGATGATTCCTTCCGGAGCTTCGCCCCACTCATCATCATTCACCCCGTGAATATGCTGTGATTTTTTTTATTTAGCCGAAAAAGAACAATTTACTAAACAGGTTTCGCTGTTAAAACAACGAATGGAAAACTGGGCGGCGCTGCAACCTAGGTTATTCAGTCACTGCGCACCGCTGACAAGGGCAGCGCTTGCGCGACTTCTTCATGGCACGTGTCTCTATGTTTTCTGCGTTGATCTTGTGGCTACCAAGCAGCTGCTGAGGAGCGCGAAGGATGACGGCTGAATACGACGCGGCTGCGATCGATCGCGCGGACGGCTTCCTGAAATTGGCAATGAGCGCTCCAATGGGCGGCCTATCTTAGCAGCAAATATTTCGAGCTACGGATTACATATCTTTACGTTAGAAACAACCGATAAAAAACAAAGCAGCGAGAAACCAAGCACACAATTTTAAAGTTATTCCTGTCACTGCACACCATTGACACGGGCCGCACGTACGTAACATTTCTTTATGACACATAGAGAACCGCTTTTCATGAGCGCTGAGTCGTGGCGCAGCGCCAGGAAACTTGCCGCTCGCGTCGTATCTTTACTGTGCTATAATAACACGATGCTCTCGGAGGTGCATGTCGTACGAGACGCGCAGTGTACGCTCGTTGCTTGCAAACAGTTAAAAATGGATATGTTCAGGTCATGCTATAGGCATATGTCTTTTCTCGCGCACAACCGCTTTTGTCCATGAAAAGAAACACGACAAGCGAAAGGTGGTGGTTTATGCTCTCCAGATGATGCGTGCGTCGTCTACCCGTCAATTAAAAGCGTGTTGAAAAAGGTGGCGCGTGTGTTAGTCTTTCAGCCCTTTTTCGCATGCAGGGAAAGCACCTCATATACATAGGAGAGCTAGAAACATACTAAACGTCGATTTTACGCATGTCAAACTGATTTCCGAAGACACGCAATGCGAATGTCGTCAATAACACAATTCGCGAGGCGAGGACAGCATCTCTGTTAGTCACCGCAGAAGAATGTCCCGGTCCGCAAAAAACCGCTTCGCCTTTGCCTAGCAACCACCGGCGTCAAAGCAGTACTGCCACTACCTCCTCCTGCGCTCTTCTCCGAATGTCGTGACGTGTCTGGCGACTGTGCATCTGCGCCTGCTCCTCCATTCCGTCGAAGAGCCCGTGCACGGGCGATGGTGCGCATGCTGCGTCTCTTATCGTGCGTGGTTTGATGGGAAGCTCTATACGCTGAAGTCGTTACGGAACTTTGCGAATCATTCGATGGCATCGGGAGCCGTTTCCCGAAGCCTCAGACGACGACGAAATGTGGGTCTCTCTCTCAAGTTTGGGCACGCCTGCTGCCTCTGTTACTGTGTCTGGTTTGACGCGAACCTCTCTCTCTACGCTGAGATCGGTGCGTTCACTGGGCATCGGAATGCTTCGCGAGGTGTTTTCCGAATTCTCACATCACGAAGAAATACCGATATGCCGGACGGGCTCGGAATCGCTGCTGAGAGGCAAGGAGCCACACTGCAGCACGGCGAATCGTTTCATGTAAGCAAAAACGTAGAGAACGCCAGCACCAGCTGCGTGCATCCCATCTACGCCTGGCGCTGTTAGTGGACACTACGGCTTTTTAGGGGCGAAGCTCCTCTTAGTCTAACCTTGTCAGGCGTCAGGCGTAACCGGCCCACAGCGCGTGCCTCCCGGCGCGTGCCTTTCTCTCTCTCTCTCTCTCTCTCTCTCTCTCCCGGCGCGTGCCTCTATTTCTCTCACTCTTCCATCTGCTGTGTTGTGAGAGAGAGAGACAGAGAGAGAGTTGACTATGGAAACGCTCTTTCTTAGATGAAGGCTCTACCAGCTCGCAAAGAAGGAGAACGCGCCCTCACCCGCGAGAGACAACGTTGGCGCAGGCAGCGTCTCCTAGCGAGTTTCTTGATTGAGAAATACCGACTGCTCGCGTTTGAGAACCGTTCACCGGCCTCCCATATATATATATATATATATATATATATATATATATATATATATATATATATATATATATATATATATATATATATATATATCACTGGATCTTGACTTGCAATGAAGTGCCGGTGGGAGATTTCAGTTGTGCATAGTTGAACCATAAGGATTCGTAGCGTGCGCGTTAACTAAATTAATCCGAACTCGGCACGATCTACGATGAACCTCCCGAGCTTCGCCCACTCATCATCATTCACTGCGTGGATATGCTGTAATTTTTTTAACGCGGCTTTTTTTGGCTAGGTTGGCGATAGCGCGCGTCCACCTGCTGTCCGCAAAAAGCGTCTGCAAAAGCCGTGCCCGGAAAACACGTCACCTCTCCCACCGGAAGTGACGCCGGCGCCAACACTCGCCACAGCGGCAGTCGGTGCGCTGTCCCCTCCGCTCCGCTGCAGCTACCTGCGGCCGCATGTGGGCGCTTCGCCGCGTTTCTTCGGTGGGTTGGCGAAAGCGCGCGCCCAGATGCCTGGCGTCGCCGTAGCAACACTCGGCGCGCGAACGCGCCAGCTAGACCATCGTTCCTCGCCGCCATGCGTGCCGAATTCAACCTCGAATTGAAGACGCCCACTGAGGCCATCACGACGTAGATATGTACGTGCATCGATCTCGCATTCACCAACGACCCATACAATGTACGAGGGGTGGTGTAAGTCTCAGGGACATGGTACTGTCTGTGTACCCGAGATATGCCCGAGACCTGCCTTGGGCATATCTCCGTATACTGCCTGGACGCCGAAATAGAAGAGGACATGTGAAGTGTCGACTCCACATTGTTGGCATCAAATCATGTAAATGAACACATTTCGGCCTGCCACATTGCTCATTCTTTATAACACAAGTCGGTAACACCAGTTTGTAGCTCCCCTCCACAACAATCTAGCCAAAAGAAATGCTTTCGCGTTCTTATCTCATAGGAATATGCTTAGAGATTGTCAAACTTTCTTTCTTTGAACACGAAAGTGCTCTATGTCCACCACGACCCCATACGTCACTACCGTAACGGATATCACGCAGTAAGGTAAACATGTATGAAGAATAAAAAAATTGCCCGCCAATCCACCCTGTGAAGGTGGTTGGAAAGCGAAGCTTTTTACGCCACCCTCTCACGGTGACGGCGAGAGCTGCTGGGTTTTGCCTACGACGCTGTTGAGCGAGACGATTTTGTTCTTTCCGCCAAGCCTTATATTCACGCTCTTCTTCTGCCGTCTTTACTTTCCGTGGTCTACCCATAGTGGGGTAGTCTAGAAATGAACCGAGGCAGTTACTAGGCTGGAAGGGTTTCGAATGATGTCAACCCTCTTTCAAGCAGCTGCATAAGCTTTGCAACAGCTGCAATCTAATCTTACGCACCGCGCCGAGCCTGTTTGCGTTGTTTGCCCGCAGCCTTTATAATCCATCATGTTGGCTCAACACTTTGAAGCTTGTTTTGAAGCTCGCTAGAACACGCTGACTGCCTCAAGCTCGTCTCTCGCGGGTAAGGGCGCGTTCTCCTTCTTTGCGAGCTGGTCGAGCGTTCATCCAAGAAAGAGCGTTTCCATAGGCAACGCGCGCCTTTCGCTCTCTCTCTCTCTCACAAGACAGCAGATGGAAGAGTGAGAGAGGTAGCGCGCAGGGAGGCACGCGCCGAGCGCGAGTGGTTCGTCGGGATCGTTTTAGGGGCGAAGCTCCTTAAGGCGTGGGTCGTGCGTCCCTAGTAGTAGGTAGCCACCGGCGCGTGCCTGCCGGGAGGCACGCACGCGCTCGCCCGCGAGAGACAACGTTGGCGCAGGCAGCGTCTCCTAGCGAGTTTCTGGATTGAGAAATACCGACTGCTCGCGTTGGAGAAGCGTTCACCGGCAACCCATATATATATATATATATATATATATATATATATATAATATATATATATATATATATATATGCACTGCATCTTGACTTGCAATGAAGTGCCGGTGGGCGATTTCACTTGTGCATTGTGCATAGTTGAACCGTGAGGATTCGTAGCATGCGCGAGATGTTATAAAACTAGATGGCGGTACTTGTAGTTGATGATGAAAGATGCGAGATGTTATAATAGTTTGATGACATTTACTCAAGTGTTTCACATTTAATTGTGGGGCGAATTCCACGGAAGAGTTTCACGGTTTACCGATGATTCCTTCCGGAGCTTCGCCCCACTCATCATCATTCACCCCGTGAATATGCTGTGATTTTTTTTTTGCTTACAACGACGGACACGACAGAACCCTTGGCTGGTAGACGTACAAAGCTTCGCTTTAAAAAAATTGGCAGATCCCGCGTGCAGTGGGAATCAAGGAAATGCGAAGCACGCATCAGGAACGTAAAATGGATTTGCATTGTTGTCTCGCTATACCGAGTTTGGTACATATGAAGTTAACGAAACGGCAGCAAGAGCACCATGACTGTGGCATGTAAACCATGCCGCTCATACACGCATGTCATGATTCTAACGTTATGACTTGTCATTTACGTTCGTCATGCAGTCGTGTTGTGCCATAGCAATTGTGGTAGGCATCCGTTTAAGGGAACGAGTGGCATGTAGATCATGCCGCTCATGACATGCATGTCACGATTTTCATGTTATGACCTGTCATTTATGATCGTCATGCAGTCATATTGTGCCAAACCAATTTTCGTATAGGTTCCGTGCAGTCGAGTTTTCCATGTGCGACATCAGCGCCAGCATGCACTGCCTGGCGGAGAGAAGCAAAATTGGGCAGACTGTGACAGGGAAATACGCGAACGCGATGCGCTTCTCCAACTCTATAGCAGCAGCGACTGCCCGTCCCACCTTTCGTTTTATTTCCTTTGAGACGCGCGCTCCAAACCTGCGGCAAACTGTTCCAAAGGGCGACGCCGCGAGCGTCCGTGTGGTTCGCAGCACGCCGGGAAAGCAGCGAACAAACACGCTCTCGCTGTCGCCTTGGTTTCCACCGTGCGCGACTCAGCCGTCCGACGACAGCTACGTAGCGCCCTCTGGTCAGTAGACGGAGCCCATACATCCCATTAACGAAACGGCAGTATAGCGCCAGGACCATGGCATGTAAATCATGCCGGTCATGACACGCGTGTCATTATTCTAATGTTATGACCTGTCATTTACGTTCATCATGCTGTCGTGTTGAGCCACAGCAAGTTTGGTATACATCCCATTAACGAAACGCCTGGCATGTAAATCATGCCGCCCATGACATGCATGTTACGCTTTTCATGTTATGACCTGTCATTTATGTTCGTCATGCAGTCATATTATTGCATACCAATTTTCCTACACATCCCACTAACGAAACGGCCACGAGAGCACCAAGACAGTGGCATGTAAATCATGTCGCTCATGACATGTATGTCATGATTTTAGTGTTATGACCTGTCATTTACGTTCATGATGCAGTCATCTTGTGGCATGCCAATTTTTTTGGTATACATCCCGTTAACGAAACGCGTGGCATGTAAATCATGTCGCCTATGACATGCGTATCATGATTTTCATGTTGTGACCTGTCAGTCATGTTCGCCATGCAGTCATGTCGTGGCATACCAATTTTCGTATACATCCCATTACCGAGACGGCCAGGAGAGCACCAAGACCGTCGCATGTAAATCATGTCACTCATGACATGCATGTCATGACTTTCGTGTTATCACCTGTCATTTATGTTTGTGATGCAGTCATGTTGTGGCATGCCAATTTGCGTATAAGTCCCATTAACGACACGCGTGGCATGTAATTCATGTCATTCATGACATGCATGTCATGAGTTCATTGTTGTGACCTGTCATTTATGTTCGCCATGCAGTCATATTGTGGCATACCAATTTTTGTGTACAGTGCCTTCCACTCTTAGGGTGAACGCACGAGCGCATGGCCGCGCTCCGCAGAGCGCCACTACCGCCAGCGTGGCCGCGCATCGAAGCAAACCTGCGCAGTCGCGGCAATGCCTGCGGGCGTGGCTTCGTGTCGTCTGCTGCATTGCTCGCGCTCTTGGGCGCGCCGAGCTTCGCTAGAATGCTCGCAGGGAAATGAACTGTCCTTCAACTGTAATCGCGTTTTTATCACCGCTAGAGCATGGGAAGAAACAACTGTCTTAAAAATCATTTTTTATCTGATAGGTTCGGATGATAGTGTCGCGGTGGCACGCTCTGCTTTGCACTACAGTAACGCGATTAAGGGCGCACAGCATCTGTCACCTTGAGTTGGTCAACTGCGAGCGGTCGCGGGATCAAATCTTGCATGGCCGCGGCGGCCGCATTTCGATGAAGGCGAAATGCTGGAAGCCCATATACTTTGGTTCAGGAGCACATTAAAGAACACCAGATGGTCAGAATTTCCGGAGCCCTCCCCTACGGCGTCCCTCATAATCATATCTTGATTTTGGGACGTAGAACCCCAACAATTATTGTTACAAGTGTGATCGTGATCATAGTGCAATACCATCATACGAGTTTGTATAGCCGATATCCCAGCAGAGATGCTATTGCGAGCGTCTATTACGCTCACGTGGACATCGGAAATGTAATGGAAGCCCTCGCTTTGCTAATACACCGATTCAAGACAACCTGAAAATATGCCCGTTTGTTTGCATTCTTTTCAGTTTGTAGCAAAGACAACTCGACGTCATCGATGTGTCTAGTGCAACTGCACCCCCCCCCCCTCCTCATCTCTCGCCCCAAGAGAAACGAGAAGATCGCTTAATTTTTATCAGTAGTGCCGGATAGCCTGAAAATATCAGGAGAACAAGCCGTAAGTGTTCGTAATCTTAAGCAGCTCAAAAAGTGACTTCACTACTTCGGACCCTACAAGGTGTTGCGCCGCGTTAGTGACGTCAATTACGAGGTTGTTCCGGATGGCGTTATGTCGCCACATCGTCGAAAGCACCACTCCGAGATTGTGCACGTTGTACGACTGAAGCCTTATTTTACGCGTTAGGATGAGAGAACTTCCGCGTTAGTCATTTTTCATCTTCCGTCCACTTCCTGTTAGTTTTTTTTTTAATTTTATTCGGCTGTGCCTGTCAAAACTCTTGTGCATCGGGACGATGCCGTTTTCAAGGGGGGAATAATGCCACCGGGACATGCACGGCGGGCGCGAGCCAGCATGGACACAAAGAAAGAAAAGGAATAAGTTGATTTTGGCTCAGCGCGCGCCCCAGTCGGAGCCATCTTGCTCAGCTAGCAGTTCTTGCCTACCTGACGGTGCGGTCTCTGTTATCACAGTCTCTTGTGTGTCACGTGACAAACTTTAATGCCACCGGGACATGCACGGCGGGCGCGAGCCAGCATGGACACAAAGAAAGAAATATGTGCCTGTTTATTAAAGGTAGAATTTTATTTGAGTCGATAAAGTGAAGTTCGCTTGGAGTCTGGCAGTCTCCACGTTTAGACACTAAAACGAAAGGTTGTGTTCGCTGCAGCAAATACATGACACGGCAAGCAAAGTTTGTTTCACGGCAATGCAAGCTCGGCGCGCCCAAGAGCGCGAGCAATGCAGCAGACGACACGAAGCCACGCCCGCAGGCACTGCCGCGCCGGCGCAGCTTTGCTTCGATGCGCAGCCACGTTGGCGGCAGTGGCGCTCCGCGGAGCGCGGCCACGCGCTCGCGCGTTAACCCTAAGAGTGGACGGCACTGTACATCCCATTAACGAGATGACCAGGAGAGCACCAAGACTGTGACATGTAAAACATGCCGCTCATAACACGCATGTCATGATTTTCTTGTTATGACCTGCCACTTACGTTCGTCAGGCAGTCATGTTGTGCCATACCAATTTTCGTAAACATCCGATTAGCGAAACGGCCAGGAGAGCACAAAATCGTAGGCGCCTAGGTAGATAGCTACGCTCAAACCCGCCGGAGTTCGCTAAGAAATGCTTCGCATTTAATACGCGATGCGCAGCGCCTATAGGGGCGCCACTGAAAGCCGCATAGCGGCGGCCGTTGGAACCGCTGGTGGGCCGCGTAGCAGACGCCTCATTTCACTGCAAGCATGATGGAAGTGCGCGCGTGCGTTTTGCCGATTGTGAGCGTCCCAGATAATTACTTTTGCGGCGACAGTGTGCGCAAAGGAGCCGCACTTCATAATAGTGGACATTTTTCCATGTCACAGCTGCGTGGGACAACAATGTCACCATACGCGCCAAGTGTTTGCCACAGACAAGCGTCAACAAGTTTCCTACGAAGTGGAGCTCATCTTAAGTACACCGCTTTCTTTATAACGTCCCGATCACTAATGCCTGCACGCGTTGACGCGTGAACCAACGTTTTTTCTCGACACAGTAGCTTTGTTTACGTGCCATGTGTTTATATAGTACATTTTGAGAGATCGCTCTCGCACCGGCGCATGGATTTCCCGGGGTCGGCCATGCGAAGAGCGCTGGTAAAACTTTGAAACCAGCACGATAAACTTATGGAAAAATATCTCGCTAGTGGCACGAGACTGAGTCACTGCGGAGCTGGTGGTCACCCTTACGAAAATGCCATATATGAACTGATATGAAAAAAATCCATATACGGTTATATTAAAAATTGGGCAGATATGGCCATATATGGCATATACGGCCCTTATATGGCCATATCTGCCCAATTTTGAATATATCCGTATACGGGCCCGCATATGGCCATATCCTCCCAATTTTTAATATATCCATATATGACGCCTTATATGGCCATATCTGCCCAATTCTTAATATATCCGTATATGGGCCCTTATATGGCCATATCTGAGCAATTTTTAATGTATCCATATATGGCGCCTTATATGGCCATATCTGAGCAATTTGTGATGTATCCATATATGGCGCCTTATATGGCCATATCTGCTTGACACTGTACGCCATGTGTGAGAGCTGAATACATATATAAACAAAAACAGAACACAAATGCCAGATGGACCTTTCAAGTGTGTATTTTATTTTCCAACTATTTTTTTCATTCTTCGGAGTTGCCTTTTGTCTTTTTGCTTCTCAAGTCGCTGAGCTTTGTGCCCAGGGATAATATTAAAATTAAGTTTTCCACTGCACTCGAGCTGGCATCTCGTAGGGATGTCTTTTGTGCGAGCTGTAAATGGCAAAACACAATTGGAGCATGAAAGTAATGCTTACATTATCAGGGCCGATAAATAGCTCCTAAATATGTGCAGCTGATGACGGAATGACACAATATTTTATATGTATACATGCATGCATTCACTTAGGCGCCAAGAACAACAATCATAAAACATTGGAACACGCCCGTATCGTTAAACCATCCTGCATGACCGTGCATGACTACGCAATGTTGATTGATTGATTTGTGGGGTTTAACGTCCCAAAACCAGTTCTGATTATGAGAGACGCCGTAGTGAAGGTCTCCGGAAATTTCGACCACCTGGGGTTCTTTAACGTGCACTGACATCGCACAGTACACGGGCCTCGACATTTCGCCTCCATCGAAATGCAGCCGCCGCGGCCGGGATTCGATCCCGTGACCTCCGGATCTGCAGCCGAGTGCCATAACCACTAGACCACCGTGGCGGGGCGACTACGCAATGTGCTGGTCGACATGCAAAGCACCTTACAAGCAGTTGCTCAATTATTATTTCAGTTTACTTCCTTGCACTTTGAGGCGAAGGGAAGGGAGATGCTTGTCCCTGTTTTGTCAAAAACAATTCATGGCATTTAAGCTACAGCTGTCACGTGCGAAAAAAAAAACAGTTTTCCTCAACGACGAGATTAGCTTGTTAATAAGGTGAGGTTGGTTCTCCGAAATGGCATCAAATATATGCACATAAAGCACTGTCATGGATAGCTGAACCAGCAAGCATGTTTATACATTATTGCAATAAAGCAACTCACCTTTGATCAGTTGCTTTATTGCAATAATGTATAAACATGAGTGTATTGTAACCTCTCCAAAATAGCTTGTGGAGAGCTCTGTTTGGTAAATAAATAAAATAAATGCATATAATATCTAAAATGCGGCCACGCCATTTTTATGCTCAATATGGCACTTTCAGTTGCTTCTGAAGCAGCATGCACTTCCAGCCTCACGGCTTCGTGGCAAACTCACCAGCAGCTGTCTCAACAGCCGCACTGGTGCCAGATTCCGCGAATAAGCTACAATAACGAGAATCTCACTAGTGCAAAGGCGAGGGCACCCGTAAGCGAACAGAATTTCAGCAGCAACTTTTCTAAGGCATTCCTAAGGAAAAATCAGAAAATGATGGCGTGTGACCTTTGATCTCGCCACAAGAAGAAAATACTGCATTTGGCATCTTTTTACAACGCCGCTAAAGGGTCGGAAGCAGAACCAATGGCTAAGACGGAACTAAAAATATAGAAAAGAAACACACTAGCTTTGTGACATTAGCAATTTATCCGATATCCGATGGCGAAAACAAAGCACTTAACAGCTATAAAATTGTCCAATTCACGTGCTTCTGAATGGACACACCATATTAGAATTTTAGTAACAAGCAACAAAGCTTACCTTGTAGCAATCAGCCTGGCATGAAAGAAGCCTTTGTACTGCCACCAAAGTTGCACTTGTGGCACCACTTCGTTAGGAATGTGCTCTTCCGTCACTCACAACGCAGGTCATTTTAGAACATCGAAGGTTGTCCACTTATTTGCGACGCGATCGAAACATGCCACTCACTGCACTCAATGCCACAGCACCACCTTTTTCGGAAAGTACAGCCAGGCAGCCCACACACAACAAAACCTTCGTGGAGAAAATGGCTCCAGTTGTGACGGCTACGGAAATGTAGTCCGTAAGAAAAAGAGAGAGGTGTATCGTTCCGAGAGGAAACGACAAACGTAAAGCAGAAACTCGCATATTTCGATTGTTTCCCCGAAAATACGAGCGCGTTTTGTCAAACTGATGAGAAATGTGTTATGATTTAAGGCTACCAGTGAGACATGTGTATTTTCTTGCTTACCACAAGCAATGGACTACTTTTTGATCGCGAAGTACACAGCGTAAACACGAGCGCTAGCTTTGGCAGCGCTTCACCTGATGCATGAAATCTGTTCCACGTGCACGCGGAAAAAGTGAGGCGCCGTCTCCAAAGGTCCTGCGCACTGTTCCGAGAAAAAAAAAGCGTGGCTCTCGTTTTTGTCATCTATTTTTTGGCTCGTCTTTTGCATTCTTTTGAGCAAAGGAGGGTCAGCTGTAGAAAGAGTAGAAGCGATAGCCCTCTTTCGCGCCGCACTCAGACAAGACGAAGTAAAGAAAATAAAAATAAATGTAAAGAACGTTGCTGATACATTCTAGCAATCATTCGTTTAGCTATAACTTACAGTGAACATGCAATCTAGGCGCTTATTGCGGTAAAGCTGGCACAAGTTTTCCATTAATGCACCACTATAATGCGCACGTATATACAATTGCTTTTGCAACTGCAACATCGAAGAAAGAATAATAGTTCAGCTTGACACATCGTTTTTATGCAGATAATTATTCGCTCGCGCTGTAGGTAAATCGCGTATTAATTGAAATTACGATGCCATGAGAAAGCAGAACTCACCACCAACCCTCCCTTACTCTCTTTTACCATTTACCCTTAGTGTTTACTTTTTGCATTCATTTCTTTTGTAATTACTAATTGCTGGATGGGACCAGATATGTGGTTCCATCGATTATTTGTGTGTATATAAATAACATTACTGGGTATTATATATATATATATATATATATATATATATATATATATATATATATATATATATGTGCCACGGCCGAAACGTTGAACAATAAACGTGCGATTTTCGCAAGTGCGCAATTCGTTTCTAAACTACTTTTGAACCGGACCCACAGAACTCCTTCCCCAAATTATATATATATATATATATATATATATAATATATATATATATATATATATATATATATATATATATATATATAGTTCGGAAGAAGATTTCCCTGAGCCCGAATAATATTTAAAAAAAGAGATTCACACGATTAACAAAAACAATACAAGTTTACTGACGTTGCGGCCGGTGGACCGGCCTTGATATATATATATTGTGAGGTACTGCCCCTTAATTGGATGTCGACACATAAATAATATAATACACCTATGTATATAGCTGTTAACTTGCATTATGTGACTTTGATGCATACTCTTTATATCGAGTAGCCCCGCCACGGTGGTCTAGTGGCTATGGTACTCGGCTGCAGATCCGAGGGTCGCGGGATCGAATCCCGGCCTCGGCGGCTGCATTTCGATGGAGGCGAAATGTTGAGGCCCGTGTGCTGTGCGATGTCAGTGCACGTTAAAGAAAAGGAATAAGTTGATTTTGGCTCAGCGCGCGCCCCAGTCGGAGCCATCTTGCTCAGCTAGCAGTTCTTGCCTACCTGACGGTGCGGTCTCTGTTATCACAGTCTCTTGTGTGTCACGTGACAAACTTTAATGCCACCGGGACATGCACGGCGGGCGCGAGCCAGCATGGACACAAAGAAAGAAAAGGAATAAGTTGATTTTGGCTCAGCGCGCGCCCCAGTCGGAGCCATCTTGCTCAGCTAGCAGTTCTTGCCTACCTGACGGTGCGGTCTCTGTTATCACAGTCTCTTGTGTGTCACGTGACAATATGTGCCTGTTTATTAAAGGTAGAATTTTATTTGAGTCGATAAAGTGAAGTTCGCTTGGAGTCTGGCAGTCTCCACGTTTAGACACTAAAACGAAAGGTTGTGTTCGCTGCAGCAAATACATGACACGGCAAGCAAAGTTTGTTTCACGGCAATGCAAGCTCGGCGCGCCCAAGAGCGCGAGCAATGCAGCAGACGACACGAAGCCACGCCCGCAGGCACTGCCGCGCCGGCGCAGCTTTGCTTCGATGCGCAGCCACGCTGGCGGCAGTGGCGCTCCGCGGAGCGCGGCCACGCGCTCGCGCGTTAACCCTAAGAGTGGACGGCACTGTACATCCCATTAAGGAGATGACCAGGAGAGCACCAAGACTGTGACATGTAAATCATGCCGCTCATAACACGCATGTCATGATTTTCTTGTTATGACCTGCCATTTACGTTCGTCAGGCAGTCATGTTGTGCCATACCAATTTTCGTAAACATCCGATTAGCGAAACGGCCAGGAGAGCACAAAATCGTAGGCGGCTAGGTAGATCGCTACGCTCAAATCCGCCGGAGTTCGCTAAGAAATGCTTCGCATTTAATACGCGATGCGCAGCGCCTATAGGGGCGCCACTGAAAGCCGCATAGCGGCGGCCGTTGGAACCGCTGGTGGGCCGCGTAGCAGACGCCTCATTTCACTGCAAGCATGATGGAAGTGCGCGCGTGCGTTTTGCCGATTGTGAGCGTCCCAGATAATTACTTTTGCGGCGACAGTGTGCGCAAAGGAGCCGCACTTCATAATAGTGGACATGTGTCCATGTCACAGCTGCGTGGGACAACAATGTCATCATACGCGCCAAGTGTTTGCCACAGACAAGCGTCAACAAGTTTCCTACGAAGTGGAGCTCATCTTAAGTACACCGCTTTCTTTATAACGTCCCGATCACTAATGCCTGCACGCGTTGACGCGTGAACCAACGTTTTTCTCGACACAGTAGCTTCGTTTACGTGCCATGTGTTTATATAGTACATTTTGAGAGATCGCTCTCGCACCGGCGCATGGATTTCCCGGGGTCGGCCATGCGAAGAGCGCTGGTAAAACTTTGAAACCAGCATGTTAAACTTATGGAAAAATATCTCGCTAGTGGCACGAGACTGAGTCACGCGGAGCTGGTGGCACCTAGCTTGTCATAGCAGCTTGGCTACGTATTTGCTAGGTTTTTTGCAAGCTATTACCAAGTGTTGCAAAACGGCGTTAGGTTCTACGTGACAGTCAAAGCCTTCAATGCGCATAGGTACCATGTTTGATTGATTTGTGGGGTTTAACGTCCCAAAACCAGCTCTGATTATGAGGGACGCCGTAATGGAGGTCTCCGGAGATTTCGACCACCTGGGGTTCTTTAACGTGCACTGACATCGTACAGCACACGAGCCTCAACATTTCGCCTCCATCGAAATGCAGCCGCCGCGGCCGGGATTCGATCCCGCGACCCTCGGATCAGCAGCCGAGTACCACAGCCACTAGACCACCGTGGCGGGGCGCGGTACCATGTTTCACAGCCAATATGCATATAGTTGAGGCGACGGCACAGCGAACATTCTGCACCGCCGATCGCATTCCAGTGCCATCAACAGGTAGGATGCAGCCGAATTCGTGCAGCACACGTGTTATTCCAAGGCGCTTTTATAAAGGAGCCGTCACCTGCCCCACATTCTCTGGCATTGCGGCTTCGCGCCATTCGTTTTTCAAGAGAGCCTAGGCATCGCGTCTTATCAGTAATAACAACCTCCTGTGCATTGTAGCGTCTACAATGCGTTCGCTGAAGACGTAGCGACATAAATGGAGAAATAAAAACACGGTAATCGTTCTAACACTGCCGTAAACAAAGCGCGATTGCTTTGTTTCGGCAGTGTTCCACCGCAATCCACCCCCGCCGTCGCTCTCGCTTATGAAATAGCACCGGAAACCTGTAGAAGTGCGTTCCTGGCGATTTTTTGTGTGTGTTTGGGCAGCCGACAACGCAGCAGTTATTTTTCGACATCGCTGAAGCCCGACAGAGTCGTTAAATCACGATGAAAGCACATCCATCCGTGTACTCACGTACACGCTCGCGGAAACACTGCTCGGCCGGACCCACCAACGCTTCCGAGCCGTGGCGGTAGATGGCGTCGTCGGCGCTTTGCGCATCGCCTATAAAAAAGCACTGAGAAAATCTTGTGTGCGCTGGGAATCGAACTCACAGCCCCTCACGCCACGACGAAAGGTGCCCGGTTCGCTACTATCCGCGTGAACGCCGCACATGCTCGATGCTTTACAACACGCTTTTTGTTTTCTCGTCCGGCTCAGCACGCGCGCATCCGGGCTCGCATTGCCTGGAACGGTGCCGCCATTCAGGAGAGGGAAAGTTAATCACTGCAGCTTTACTTCGTCTCTCCTGGATGGTGGCACCGTTCCAGGCGCGTTCCAAAGACCGCCTCGATGAACGCGTGCAGAGCCGCGTGCAGAGGGCGCATAGCCGCGTTCGTAGAGCTTCGAGCGTATAAGCGCCGATAGCGCAGTGATAGGGCACCTCTCCGAGGGTGGCGTTTCCCCGCCGTCCGCTCTTCGAGCGTGATGGGAAGAATAAAACTGCTGCGTTAGGCGGCAACGACGTTGACGGGCCAATGTGGCGCAGGTGCATATGACTGACACCTGTGTCACACGGGATTTACCAGAGACTGTACCCAGTTATTAGGTAATTAAACTTCTAAAGTTACTACGAAATGTTTGCCCTTGATGTTATGGAGGCGACGTGTGAACGTGGTCTCATTCACGTCGAACGGTGCCGTACTAGCGAAACACCGATAGCAAGGGGAATGTTCACCTCGATATAACAATAAACATTCAACTGCTTATGCGAAGAGACATTTCACTTTCGTGTTATACCGGTTCCTTTGACAGAGGGATCAGCCACATATTTTTATCGTTCAAGTAATGAAAATATTCGTAAAGACAATGTTACGTTTTTCTCAGTGTTGTCACGGATCCCAACTGCGTGCACAGCGGCACGCATACCAGTTAGAAAACATGGTGGAGCGAAGGCCAAAAGCGGCATGTAGCGGCTGATATGTGCTGTGAAGCTGCACGTTTCAGTTTCCGGCTCCATGAAGGACATGGCGGATAGCGCTGAGCAGAGGCCGTGATGTCACTTTGTGTGAAGACGGCTGTGGACCATCCGATTCCGGCAATATATCGGCTTTCCGCCATTTTAACGGGGCGCCGCATTCGCATAGCAGTATCCTAAACCACCGATCCGCTTCTTGCAGGGACAGTATGAAAAGGGGCGCGCCACGGCTAGCGGCGAATCAGCCGTGTCGAATCATCACGTGTGCATTCAACCATTGCGTGTGTCATAGCAACGAAGACTGCTGCTTACGAGCACCAACGCATATTCTGTTCGTGTCATAAAAGAAATCTTTCTGATTTATTAAACAAGTTTTCGGCATCCAAGCGCCACGGTGATGAAGCAGCGGCGCGCCGACTAGTGTTCGCCATGGTATACGAATGAAACGCTTCTGAATACGTGCAGATGTGGAAATCATGGCCAGAGTACGTCACACTTATGTAAAATGGCGTGAAACTATTGTCGAAACGTAGATACTATGGATAGCAAAGTACACTAGCTTCTGTAGCAGAAAAATCCCAAAATAATTTATTTAACCTTAAGAATAGAGCAAAGGAAGCCTAGCAACAAGAAGCATATGCGTAGTTCCATATATTTCCATTGCCCGCATAGAAATAGGGGAGATGCACGGCGTAAGGGTTGTTTTCTCAGCCCCGCTGAAGCTTAAAGGCCTGTGCAAGCAAGTCCCGAGCAATCCATCAGAAAACACGTCAAAGAAGGAGTGCATGGTTGAGCTTCAAATATGTACATAGTGAGGAGGGTGTTGTCCGCAAGATTCCTTTCGCATGTGGGAAGTGTTACGGTGGGCAGACCGGACGTCCTATAAATATAAGCGAGCACAGGTATATATTGCGCAAAATGTGGATGCGAGGCCACCTTTAATCAAACGCAGAAGTTGGCGCAATGCAGCTAAAAAAAAACGCGAAATGTGGGAGGCATTCCATGATAAAATCACACAATCAAGTGAGGTAGCTTTCTATTTTTCTTAGTGAGGCAGCGTTTAACTTTATGCACAGCACCTAGATTATAGCTCGCACTATGCACGCGAAACTTGAGGCCTTGAAGTTACTTGCTTCCATGCATATCATGTTGCGACGTAGTCCTTTGCTATCATAGCCGTGTTGTGTATCATAGCCGTGTTGTGTAGCCGTGGCGTGCTTTTGCGAAAATGAACAGTTCACATTATCCGCACGTGCATATCCTGTTCTCTTGTTCTTTGTCTTCCGTGCATGCCTTTCGCTCAGAGAAACTACATTAGGATGCCGCAAAAGAACCCCTGGTTGAAATTTCCGAAGCCCTCCACTACAGCTTCTCTCATAAGCATTTCGTGGTTTCAGGACCTAGAAATAGCAGAAAAAAATTAACACCATCTTCCCAAAGGGGTGATGCGAAGCAGCAGTGTTGCGCACGGGTGGCGTCTCGGGTTGAACGGCGCTAACGCGGGTGCTTCGCATCCCATCAGGGTTCCCTTTGGGAAGATGGTGTTAATTTTTTGCGCGTGAACCGACGAGTCGGCGGTGTAGCGAGCGGTGGTAGCGGCAGGTGTTGCGGGTGAACGGACGAGGCGGCAGATGCGGGCGCTGCGGTGAGCACGCGGCAGGCGAAGGAGAGAGTGAAGTCAGCGCGCACTGCGAGGGGAGCGTGACGTTGACGCGCAGCTGCGGCGTGACCTACTTGGCACCGCTCCAACACCTGCGGCGAGGGGAGCGCGTTGCGGCGCGTTCGTACGGACGCACGGAGGGACAGCGTTACACAGGCTAGTCAAAGAGCTGCTTCGCATCTAATAAAAAAATTACTCCATCTCCCGCTAAAGGGGACCACGAGGCGATGCGAAGCAGCACGGGGGGGGGGGGGGGGGGGAGGTGCACACCGCGTTTGCATTGGTTTGGCTAGGTCACGGCCGGTGCGGACGCGCGCGTTCGCTGGAACGCGTGCGTCCAGTCCGGCCGTGACTAGGTGTCGCGTTTGCATCGCTTTGACGCTAGCAGACGCTGCCTGCGTCAGCTTTGTCTCTCACGGGCGAGGGCGGGTTCTCGCTCCTTGCGAGCTGGTAAACCATTCATCGAAGAAAGCGTTTCCATAGTCAAAGTCCGCCGCGGTGGTGTAGTGGTTACGGTACTCGGCTGCCACCCAAAATACGCGGGTTCGATTCCGCGCAAGGATTTTCGATGGAGGCGAAAATGCCAGAGGCCCGTGTACTGTGCGTTGTCAGTGCACATTAAAGAACCCCAGGTGGTCTAAATTTCCGGAGCCCTCCACTACGGCCTTTCTCTCCTCTCTATCTCTCTCACTCCCTTTCCCCCACCCCCACGGACGCTTAGCCGTGCACCTACATGGGCTGCAGAAATTAGCGTCCTTTCCTAACCGAACCACAATCAATCAATCAATCATAGTCAAACGCGCCCTTTGGAGAGAAGAGGAATGCCGAGAGAAGGGGAAGAGGGGAGGAGGATGCGCAGTGCGGGTGTGGACACCACACGGCGGAGGGAGGGACGGACAAAGCACCCGCCATAAGCTGCTTCGCATCTAAAAACAAAACTAGCCTGACTGATACGTTTGCCTGTTCTTTTTGTAATAAATAAACAAGTTGGTAGCGTTTGTGTGTATGTCCCTCTTTGCCTTCTTCCACATAACCTTTCTTTCGGCGCTACTTTACGCGCTTGCGCCGCCAAAACTTCGCAAGATGCACTTGAACCAACTTGCCCACATCGCCTTTCTGATACGTTTGAGCTAATTGACTGTAGTCCTCGACCATCTGGTTGTTGCCTTAGTTCAACAGAATCTTAGAATGAGTCCGTTATTTCTGGTAAATTACCAGTGGGAAGTTATTCGTTAGATGTGAGAATAAAAATCTTCTCGCGGTAATTCGCAACAAGAAACTCTTCATGATAATACATAAATTTAATACAGATTCAATCGAATAGAAAAGCTTCAGTAGAGGGCAAGAACTTGCGATAACGCAGAAGGGTTGCAAACTGTTGCATAGAGCGATTGCGGCTGCGCCACTAGTGCCTTGTTCTGCGAGTAACTCAGTGTGCTTGCGCGTATCATATAAGCAAACGACCAAGAACTTCCTGGAATCGAATTCTGTAACGGTAGCTTATCAATTTCAGCGCATATGCCATAATATGGTTCACATTTCAGCTTGTGGTCCGATTGCTCGTTTAGGGGGAATTACCCGCCTCCCAACGCCTGTAGTTGCTCCTGCAAAAGTACCGCCAAAAGGATGTCCACCCGGCGTTGTTCGGCTCGAAGATCGCTTCTTCATGTTACGCGATCCGTGGGTTTCTTTGGATCCACTCATTGCATTTTCAAGGGCACACTTGGTAGTTCGTACTAATTGGGTTCGAGCTGGCATGACTGGGAAATTTCGCTAACGTTGTGGAAATATCACACGGCCGCTGCCTTGTTCTCCCACGTGGTGATAATATAAAAAGAGCGAGAGGGAGGAACCACTGACTGAGTGACTTATTGCAGCCCTGCAATCGCTTCCGGCGCATAAAGCTTGCAAAGCGTCGTCTTCGAGAGAAATTTGTGTTCGAGAAAGTGATCTGAAGACATTGCGTGTATGCACCACCTCCTGTTTCTCAGCCGAGTTCCGCAAGTTTTGCATATTTGTAGCTACTGCATTGCTAATTCTGACAATAAAACACCAATAGATCGATTGTTTACGGTGGTAGCGAACGACGCCCAAATATTTCACGAAACAGCATGCGCAATTGAAAGGATCACAGTATCATGTGTCCGATGAATAACGCCACCGATGCGGTACACGTCAAAAGGACAACCTATATAGTAGCAGCGTGCGTGCAAAGGGAGTCTCGCGTAGCCGCGTCGCACGACAGCACGCACTTTCTGAATATGTGCCTTATTTGTATCGTGGAAGAAGATCGAACTATCTCCAATCATCCACCGCCACAAAATGATCTAAACGAATAAGAAGAATGCTGATATTCTCCTCGAAAAGTCTTGCACGCATGAACAAGGACTCCCAGAGTGCGAATCCTTGTTCAAGCAATCGGCCCTATCGCGGCCCTTGATAACGCAGCGTGCTGGTATTTCCTGAACGGCAGCGTTGTTTGTCCGAAGTCGTCGACAGGCGTAGCGGGTTGCTTGACTTTTTCAGCAGAAATGCCAATTGTCCTGCCACAAAGACACACGTGATCCAGCTAACTCATTCACGTTTGGCATTCTCCAACTGCTCGTGATGAGACTGCGCGTCATTCCTTACCCTCTGTACCGCCGCACGCTGTTTACTTTTACACCAGAACATGTGTTGTAGCAGGGTGCTTCTGCCTTGTTTACCAGGTCACACACAGAACGGCGCTGTTCACCCGGGAGTTGATGGTGCCGACGACGGTGACCGCCTGCGTGGAGAGGACAACGCTGCCAACCTCGGTGAGCGAGTCGTCTGCACTGGCGAGCTGCGAGGAATTACCTGAAATTAACGCGCTACGTGAAGTAAATGTATTCACATTTACCGGTTATAAAAATTGGCGGGAATGTTTATGAGTAAAAACAAACGTTTATTTCTTCTTTTTCTATACGTAGGAAGCAGAGTTCTCACCGCAGTGAGCGATGGTGGAAACGCCGCCCACCGCTCTGGTTTAGCACCCGCCGCTTTCGCTTGGCTAGCCACCGCTCCGGCTGACACCATGCACTAAAATTGTGAATGCGCGCTCGGGGAACTGAAGACGGTAACTCAGCGAGCGCTCGAGCTCAAGCGCGCCTGCTTCGCTTTGTATGTGCCAACACCTCTTTTCTCTTTTTATGCATTTCAAGAGGCGTATTTATGTAAACGCAGCTGCTAGCCACATCACCTGTCGTTCGCCTTGTTCACGTGGAGTCTCCACAGTTTTTCCACGCGGCGTCGCCGCTGTGTAGCGTGCTCCCCTCCCTTCCCATATTGCATTCTAAATGCCCATCGCTCTGGGGATAACCTTGGTAGGAAGCCTACGTTGATCAGAAGATAAAGAACTGACAAAGCTTCCGTATAGACATATTCCATGTTGGTAAACAGTGGTAGGCACCGGCGATATAACCGGGGCTTGTATCGACGTCGCAGCGCGGAGGCCCCGCCCACCGCTTGCCGCGGCCCTGCACGGTCGCGCCACCGCCGCCGGCGAAGCGTGTGCGAAAGCTGCCTCCGAGCACGGGGCGTCGGAGCGCCGACGGTGTGTTTACAACAGTTTGCGAGGGGCAGCCGCGTGAGATAAGTTGCGTTAGCTCTGTAGGAAGCGTTCAATGAATGTAGAAAAGAATGCGCCGACGCCCAGCTATGACAAGATGCGAGAAACTGATCGAAAGGACAAGCACCTTGCCACGTGATGCGAATGATCGCGAGCTATCATGTTGGCATCGCTTCATGCGTATGCTTTAATTCGGTAACTAGCGCAAGGATGAACCACTTGCAACAGCGAGACTTGTTTAAATGCGACTTGAAGATGCCTCAGCTAAAATACTGTTTCGGACCTAAAGCCTCTAGTCCCTACAGGAAATCCTTGCGCAACAACAAATGTAACGGAATAGGTACTCATGTATGCGATATTGGTGACGCTATCACCTATGTAAATACGGCTGTGATAACGCACACACACAAAAAGAGCAATAACGTGCCAAGGACAAGGCTCTCAAATAACCGCCAGCAAGGCGCATAACCGCGGCTTGCGGCTCTGCCCATAAGCTCAGTTCCGATCGTGAAGGCGTGGAGTCCTGTCACGACGCGGCAAATTTCAAGCGTGTAGTTCATTCGAGCAGTCTGACAATCGAAAAAAAAATTAAAGCGCATCATAACCACTACAGCATTGCCAAAGACACTTCTCGTGTGTATGCTATCGCAGCCGTAAGCAATTTGCAAAAGTGTCGCTGTAATCGGCCTTTCGCTCACGGCAACGTGAATTATGCTCTTACATATTTGTTTCATTTGAGTGAATGAAATTCGTATGACGTATGTATAGCTTCCGCACTTCAATAATACACGGCGACCGCGATTACTTCTACACATCGAGCTAAGTTAACGTCGTGCGCGCTTTGCAGTAAGCGTCATCGCTCTGTGTCCGCACTTTGTTTATGCCAAGAAACTTGGTGTCGAGCATTACACTTGACAAACTTGTGGCAATGCTATTTCTCTCAAATGAAACAAGCCGCACTAACGCTAAATAATTACACATATGCTTAGTCGCGACGAAAATGCGCCAAACAGCCGGCATTACAGGTTCGTCCCTTTCCTTATTGACAGACATAAGCAGGAAACCGATAAAAACCTATCGCACATATCTTGTGCGTTGCTGAGCAACCAACCCACGGCGCAGGTCATCGGTGAACACTTTTTTTCTTCATTGCACGGCGGTGAGAAGCGCCCGCACCAGCGAAAACGCAGCCGCTGCTACGGTAGGCGCGCCGGCGGATGCCTGCCATGCGAAACCAAAACTCCCGACGACAGCGCCACCGCATCTTCGTGACGTAGACCCGGTGGAATAGGTCTATAGATCTATTCCATGTTGGTAAACAGTGGTAGGCACCGGCGATATAACCAGGGCTTGTATCGGACGTCGCGGCGCGGAGGCTCCGCCCACCGCTCGCCGCGGCCCTGCATGGTCGCGCCACCGCCGCCGGCGCAGCGTGTGCGAAAGCTGCCTCCGAGCTCGGGGCGTCGGAGCGCCGACGGCGTGTTTACAACAGTTAGAAAGCGGCAGCCGCGTGAGATATCGCTCTGTAAGAAGTATTGAATGAATGTACAAAAGAATACATCGATACCCAGCTATGACAAGATGTGAAAAACTTATTAAAACGACAAGCATCTTGCCACCACTGGTGTGAATGATCGCGAGCTATCATGTCGGCGTCGCTTCATGCGTATGCTTTAATTCGGTAACTAGCGCAAGGATGAACCACCTGGAGACGGGTTTAGGTAAATACGACTTGAAAATGTCTGAGCTAAAATACCGCTTCGGACTAAAGCCTCTAATCCCTACGCGAAATGCTTGCGCACAAACAATATGTATTCGATTAGTTACTCAAGCACAAGAGCGATATTGGTGGCACTATCATCTATGTAAATACAGCTGTGATAACACACACGCACGCACTCATTCACTATTACGTGCCGAGGACAAGGCTCTCGAATAAACGCCAGCAAGGCGCGTAACCGCTGCTCGTGGCTCTGCCCATATACGCTTAGTTGCGATGGTGAAGGCGTAAAGTCCTCGAACGACGTGGCGAATTTCAAGCGTGTAGCTTGTTCGAGCAGTCTGCCAATCGAAAATATGTAAAGCGCGTTGCAACCACTACAGCACCGCCCAATACACTTTTCTTGTGCCAATTCATAGGCCAACTGCAAATTCAACTGCGAACTGCAAATCGCAGAAGCATCCTTTCGCTCACGGCTACCTGAATTAACCTCAAATATTTATTTAACTCGAGTTAATGAAATTCGTATGACGCATCTATAACTTCCTCACTTTAATAACACACGGCAACCGCGATTAATTCTGCACATCGTGATACCTTAATGTAGTGCGCGCGTTGCGGTAAGCGCCATCGCTCTCTGTCCACACTTTGTTTAGGCCAAGAAACTTAGTGTCTAGCATTACACTTGACAAAATTATGACAATGATATTTCTCTCAAATGAAACAAGCCGCACTAATGCTAAATAATTACACATATGCTTAGCCGCGGTGAAGAAAACGTTTGGCGCGCGCTTAAAGGAGTACTGACACGAATTTTTGACATTCTCGTATTGTTCCTATAAATGAAAGCACTGGCGTGGAGAACCCCAAAAAAAGTGTCATCGTGCCTCACAACACAATGAATATATTTTTAATACGGCTCCCTTAACAGCCGACTTTCGGTTTCGATTTCGAAGGGGCGGTTTCCTAGTGACGTGTCAACATGGTTGGACGTACGTCTAAGTCATGTAGGGACAGCGATTCGCGATAGCGTGGCTGCAACTCTGTCGTCTATGGTGAATTATACGTGGGGCACGCAAACAACGACAATTTTACGGTCGTCCAGCGACTCTGACAGTGATTTCGGCGATTTTCAAGAGGCCGTGTTCATACGTCATCGTAGTGTCCATTGCGCTGGGGCTGGGTTGCTGAGCTGGGCGACAAAAACTTTAAAACCAAATTAAAATATTTTGTACGTGTTTCCTGGCTTCCGTGTGCGGAGGGCGTAAACAATACGTGGCTAGAAAACGAAAAATCTATATTTTGCGCCGCCGCAAAATTGGCGGCGCGCTCCCCGCATTTTAGTCGTTTTTTGCGAACGCGCTGTGCTCTCTGCGCTGGTTGTGCAGACGTGAGATTTAGAGCGTCAGAAAGCTTAACTTCTGCGCTTTCCTACCACACTTAGCATTATTGCCTAGACTGAAGTGTTAAATAACGACAGTGAAAACAGTTGGAGCAAGAAACTGTGTTTTTGGCGTGCAACCTTCCGCATTACTGAGTTTCCAGCATAGGGAAATGAAATTTTCTGTGCTCTTCAATGAAATGTCATTCTAGAATTCTATGAAGAGAAATTTCGTGTAAAGCAATCAGGAACTTATACAGACTCCAATGAAAATGACCAAAACAATAGAAGTTTATAATCGAATAACGTTTGTCCTTTTCAACATAGAACAACGATATTTGGTAGTTTACTAGGCCGTAGTCTACTTATCATTTTCGCGAAGTCGAGTTACGTTCTGATGAACACATCACGAGTTATTATTACTTCAATTTGGCAATTTTGAGCTCTACTTAGCCACGCATTACTGACGAATTGACAAAACTGTTTAGGTTGAAGCTCTGAAATTTTCAATAATCAAGCAGGAAGCCCTTCTCTCAAATCCTATGAAGAGAAAATTCTCTTTTTCTTATCAGGAAATGTAAACGGGCGTAGTGAATTTAGCTAATTTTTCTGCTGGCCAGGTCGGTACAAATTGGCATTTCTCGTCATGCACATGCTAAGTCACGACAATTGCTGCACTTTAGTGGAATCATACGGTGCCTTATGATGACTTGTGGTCAGTAGTTTTACCGAGGAGCGCCTCAAACTAAAGATTTTTGATAAAATATAGATCTCAAAATTGTTTTCTAGCAGTGGTGCCCTCTGTGGAAAAAAATATCAACCTCTTGCGCGCGAGTTCTACCGTTTGTCAAAAGCGGCGCCACTAAACACTACAAAGCGGGTACGCTCTCCCTACAGCGAGCCTCATACAGTTTTACCCCCTTCTTGAGACCGGTTTCTGTGAGCGCGCGCATCACGGCATTTGGGTATTCGGAGAACCATTTCCAGCTTCCCTCACTGCTCCCCGCTGGGCGCGAGAAGGCACCCACTGTGTCCCCTTCTTCACATCTGGACAATGCCGCAGCCCTCCGACCAAAACATCGCGAGGGGTGTACGTTTTTTTTTCTTTTTTTTTTTGTGAAACATACGTTCGAAAGGTGGGGAGATAAGGAAAGATTACTGGTGACCATAGTGTCTGTCTAGCTCAAATAGCTGACATGAAAGAAGGTGGAGTGGGAGTGAGAGAGGAAGGCACAGAGGAGATCTACATGTAACCAATAGGACACAATGCCTGCCACTTCTCCGTGGTCTGCGCTACTGAGCGACAAATTCTTTGGAAAGAAACTTCCGTGGAGACTCCGAAGTGCACGGTAACTGTCCCTCGTCTGAGGAAACCTGAACTGAAACACTTGTACGGGAAGGGGAGTGAAAGGAGGGAGTAGGAGGGAGAGGTCGCTTTCAGTGGCATTCAGAGGAAGGGCGGCGGCTTCTCCTTGGTGTGGTGTGCCACGCGACGAAACAGCCGACGATCTCGCAGCAAGTGCACGTACACCTACCGTTACCTGTCGATGTCCCCTAGGCTTGAGCAGCGAAGACATTCGTGGCACCATTCAACGCCACATACAACAACGGCACCCAGACCCAGCATCGTAGGAGTGGAAAAGCTACCCGCTGTCACCTCGCGTAACATGTTGCACTACCAACGGACGGGACTGCTGCGGTTGCGCGACGGGGGGTGCATGTGGACGCAATCGCGCACAAACAAACCCGTCAATTTCAGGTCTGCATATGCGCTCCCTATACACCATCGAACCTACCTTTACACACGCAAGTGCCTTGGATGCGGAGCGATATCGACGTTATTTCACGTAAGGCTGGAATTTCAGCTTCTGGCTATTCTTCCATTTCCTCTATCTAAATCCTACGAGGCTGTGCTGCGTGACGTGAAGCCCAGATGGCCACGTGGCACACAGCGTTGCAGCTGCTTTTGGCGCTACAGGTATATATAAAGTGAGGGCCCCACCCTATATTCATTCAATGACCTGAACAAAATCTCCCCCTCTCTCCTTGGCTTAACAGTGCAAGTGTGCAGTGACGAGTGACAAGCTATCTTGAAGAGGGTGCTTCAAAAACGAACTGCGAGATGTTGTGTGCGTAATAGCACACCTACCTCACGACCATATGCCCCTGCCCCCTACTCTTCCGCAGTCACCGCTCAACGCTCTCAGTAACCGCGCAAGCGATCTTGAAGTGCACACAAAACTTGCCTTCGCCTTCCCCGTTTTTCCAGATTCGTACGACGATATCTGGAAAGTTACTTTCTCCATACGGTGAAGCGTGATAAGTACGGCAAAGTACTGTGTCTCGTATTCTACGCGACTTCGGTTCAACAATACGATTAGAAAAAGAAAAGCAGTGAGCAAGCTCTCTTTAGCGGGAAGTGCGGATGACTGGGTGACCTGTAGCACTCCAAGCATTTCTCAAATGTGGCGTGTTTCGACATCCACTGAGGCTTTGAGACACGTGATAAGGTATATTCTCGTTGAGATATATGGTATTTTATCTCCGTTATCATCATACTCGCGTGATGGTCTCACCTCCACATTTTCCACCCGCTTTTTCGTGTAACCACCGCACCTTCGAAAATCGATCGAGCAGATTTTCCCGTCATTTCTTTTCGCGAAGTCTCAGAACACAAAAGAAAGGTTACAGTGACGCTTCATTCAGCAAACACGGGATTGTTGCAAAATATTCGGGCCCAAAGCCTCCCTTGTGTGCAGCGAGCAGGATGTTATAAATTTGTGGTCTTTGTGCGAACGTCTCGCGCTTCCCGAGGAACGTTTGGGCAGCCAGTCTTTGCTCACGTGAATTAATTTACGCGCATACGTTACGCGCAAGCGTTTGAGCGATACCCCCCTGTTGTACACCGCTTTGACTCTAAATGTGGCGGTTCACTCAAGGGCAAGACTCCCGATGAACGTGCAGGGCGGCATGACAGTTCCTTTAGCAACGCGGATGACAAGTACCTCTACTACCCCGGGACACCCGACTATTCGCCTTACCTCCCGTTTCTAAACTCGGGACGCATACTTATGCTAAATTCGCAAATGCATCACACAGCCACCGCTACGAACACTTACGTCAAAAAACGCAACTGCAAGTTACGCCTTGATATAAATTAGTGATATAAATGAATCCGTCTCAAGTTTCTGCTTCGCAGCCGGACAGAGACAGCAACCGAAAGTTAGAGCAACACATGGTTAGCAGCATACGAAGCCGCCTTTGTGTAGCTTGCCGTTGAGAAGATCCCGATTGACTGTTCCCACGAGACTTCCTATACTTGTCAGGATTCGCAGAAAGTCAACGCGAGGGACCGTTCCCACGCGACGCGCTCCGCTTGAAAGTGCGGTCCGCCAGCATGTTTTTTTTTTGTCTGTATTTTATATACATGCTGTGTTCTTGTTTTCAAACGAAGGAGGCAGGAACCCCGTCAAGCTGCTGCTGTGCAGCTTTTTGTTCCTTGCCCTTGCATTTTCTTAGCTTTCTTTTTCTGTAAAAGAAGGAAAATGCGAAATAAACTTGAAACTGGAGTCCGTAACATATCGGTTGTGCGATAAGTGTTCGCCAAATACTATCTCGTGCGACTGACCGCAACTCCGGTGAAAGGGTACCCCCCAGCACTGGGAATGGAACCCGAATTTGGGGCCACCTATGCAGTGATCCCAACCGCCCCCTCCCCTCTCCCATCCTCTTTTCTCCGCAGAACGCTTCATAACTTTGTCTTGGCGTTCTTCGCTCCTTTTCGGACTGGGCCCGCGTGGAAGGTCGAACGTTCAGCGGCTTTCGCTCCCTTCACAAAGAAGGCTCACTCGCCGGTTTGACCGACAAGCAAAAAAGGAAAAACGCACAGTGGGAAGAGGCAGACACGTGCACACAATTTACTTCCTTGCAACGTGAGAATCGAAGTAAAGCGAAGCACTCAGCATGCGAAGAGAACCTATGCCGCATTAGATTGGGCTTGAGCCAAATGTTACGAGGCAGATCCATGATTGTGTGCAGACTGAACAGTGCGCATAACATGGACTTACTAGGCGCGTCCGCTACACTTTGATACCACAGTCAAACGTGAGCGTTCGAATGCATGAAAGCACGCCGCGTGGACTCGGCGTCGCTGAGCATTGTCTAGTGGCGGCGATATGATATAGTTGCCCGTGATGTTCAAGGCAGCGCAACGGCGCAGATAGCAATCAATCAGAATGGTTTTAATTTCGTATCGCTGTAACAAAGACACCACGGCACAGGGCGCTGAGCCTATGATGCCACCGCACGATTCCTCCCAGGTACGCCCGCCTCTGCCAAAAGTAGCGAAACATTTAGCTGTAGCCCCGCTCAATAGGCACGAAAGAGATAGGCTACGATTAGTATGGGGCACAAAATTGTTAACATTTGAATAAAATGATGTCGCAGCGAGGTGCTTTTGTTTGGGAATTTGTTTCGTTCGTCTGACAAAAGTTCTGTTCTGGTCATGCTGCGGGGGAGGGGGGGGGGGGGATACAACGGCTCTAACGCTATTTGTGTGCGTAAAAAATATTACAGACAAAGAAAAACCTTCCTTGTAAGCGAACTACTGAGATCGAGCTAAATGCTTCGTGTCATGGGATTGAGCATGAACTCATAAGCAGGACGTCGTCGAGTGTACGCTCCGAAATGTGAGAAACTCCGTTTCAGTAAAACGAACTTCATCGGCGAGAATACCCCCTCCACGCTGACCAACAAGATAAGGAAGACTTGCGCTGAAACGTACACTTTGGGCAGCCGCTCTATTAGATGTCAAACTTTCGGTGCAGTTCATGCTTCTTGAAAGCCACAGCTATGTCAAGCACTTCAAGCATGCATTACAAGGAGAGTGAGCAAGCCTTGCTCACTTGTCGAATGCGAAAGAGCGCCAACCTCAGTTCCCTTTCTCTTGTGATATGTTGAGATTGTGATTCTTCCGCTGAGCTTGCAGGCTCAGAACACTGTCTCGCAAATGAGCGTTTTATTTCGTGAGGTAGGTCAGTTCTTACAATGCTTTTCTGAAAACCTGTAGAATTATTGAAACACTTGAATTATTGTCGAGCGCAATTTGTTCTGCTGTGTAACATTTGGGCTATAGCTGCAAACTTCGGCAACAGAAAGTTGTACCATCTTAGAAAACGAAACGATAAACACATGTACGCAAGTAGCTGCCCCAGATGTAGCTTGACTTCTGATACGTTAGTGCACGGTGCGGCGTGCCTCACAACAGCTTCTCTTTAGTGTAACGCGCTCAAAGATCCCTTGTACGCCACCTGAGAAAGGCGATAATGCTGGAGTTGTCTGTCGTCGTTTGTTTCAAAGTGACTTGCCCCCTGATGTATAATTGCTGGAGTTTTACGCGCCAAAACCACGATATGATTATGATGCACGCCGTAATAAAGGACTCCTGAAACTTTGACTACCTGGGGTTCTTTGCGGTCGGCACCGATGTCGCACAGTACATGGGCCTCTGTCATATTTGCCTCCTTCGTAAACGCGACCACCGCGTCTTGAATCAAGCCCACGTCCTTCTGCTTATAGCAGCCGAGCACCACCACTGTATATATACCGCCGCGGCGGCCGCCCCTCGACACTGAAAGCAGATAATTATTCTGCGTTTACTCCAAATCTTCTTTTCTTTTTTTTTCGTTTTCTTTTCCACACAGTCACAGTGACGCTTAGAATGTGTGATTTCAGCAAAGCAGGATGTAGTAAGAAGTCACTGACGAGATGGGGACATTTCGCAGGCGCGAAGCCGGCTGTCTCAGGAGCTGGTCGATTCCCTTCCAGATTTGTTTTTGGCATCAAGGGCGCTGAGAAAGGGATCGTATTTACTCGCGCGAGACAATGGCGAAAATAAGCGCTTTCTGATGTCTCTTTGGTGGGATCGCGAGAATAATAACTCTTCACACCTATAATCGGATACGAATCGAATGCTGCCACATACAAACCGAATCAAACAACAACTACTCGATTCCGGAACGGAACAGGACATTATTCGATTCCTTGTTTCTGCTACTAGTATTTATTTTTCAGAACACTTATCTCGACAGTACACCTGTAACCTGCGAATTTACAGCTGTTGTCAGTGATATACATAGTTTTACGACTGCGGGTATGATTGGACACACGCCCGAACAACTGGACATCTGCAATCGGATGTTGGGAAGTGTCTAAGCACATGCAGCAAGAAAATTTTATGTGCGCACATGTGCATATTCATGACATTACTGAGTGATAGTTCAGTCATAATGCCTTCTTTTTTACTTCTGCGTTTATCTGCAGAGAATATAGTGATACGCAAGCGGTATTTATTTGCTTGCACTATGCTTGCTTCACGTTCTGCGAATTACGCAATACAATAGCTTAGGCGGTGGGTGCTGATGAAACGCTGGACGGATACCTCGCATACATGTCGGACGCATACTTGAACACAAGAAAGGGCATCATACAGGCACCGATACGAAGACTCGTGTCGAAGAACGCAACGGCAAGTTGCGCCTTTTTCTTATAGGTTGTAGAAATGAATATCTCAAGTTTCCTCTTCGCGTAGGACAGGGACAACGCCCGTTTGTTAGGCTTTGTAATTCGCATGCTTACGGTACCCTTTTCAAAACAGAAAAATCATTGTTGTTCACGCAGTCAAGTGTCATGCCTTACAGGCTTACTCTGGACACTGCAGAGAGAGGTGGTTGCAGGTGAAATAAAAGAAGAGACCGCCCGCGCAGACATGCAGGTGAACATAGCTAACGCTCGTGAGCAGGAACAGTCGCGGCGGTCGCCCTCAGAAAAAACGACATTTCAGAAACCGAAGAGAAAAAAGAAAGAAAAAGATGGACTAAGCACACGCATGCACAGACATACACACCACTCCGAGAGTGGGACTAACGACAACAATTACTTGCTCACTGGGGGAGCACGAAGGAGAGAATACAGGAAGCCAGAGGAAAGGCCACAACATTGTAGTGTGTCCACCCCCCACCTCCAGACCCCCAGCCCCACCCCCCTCCTTTTGTGTTCTATTCGCTTCGCGTACTGTCCCCGGCTAGTATGAACGTTCACAGATGCGCGTCTCCTCCTCACCCAGAGTCGGCCGCAGTTTCATTTTCTCCGTTCTCCGATACCCTGACCGAGTGGCGTAGCCTAGCGGGAAAATTTTAAGTACGACTGTCATGGTGGCAGTGAGACCGTCACCTTAACGGATCAGCCAGCATTTCAGGTTCGTCCCATTATTTAAGACAGACATAAGCAGGAAACCGATAAAAACCTACCGCACATTTCTTGTTCGTTGCTGAGCAACCAACCCACGGCGCAGGTCATCGGTGCACACTTTTTCTTCATTGCACGGCGGTGAACAACGCCCGCATCAGCCAAAACACAGCGGCTGCTGCGGTAGGCGCGCAGGCGGATGCCTACCATGAGAAACCAAAACTCCCGACGACAGCGCCACCGCACCTTCGTGACGTGAACAGGTGGAATAGGTCTATTGGCGGAAGTAATTAGCATTACTTGTGTGTGCAAATAATCGTGAAGCCTCGCACAAGACACGGCCGCTCGTCACGTGCGACTAATTCGTAAGCGCGGTGCTGCGGAACACATGGACACAAAACCACGTCACAAGCGCTAAATCCGACTTCAGATATTGCATACTCGCATACGATGCCCTCATGATGGCTGTAGAGAACAAATAGGGCTTGAATTTCTGTTGGCACAGCTTTGTGCCTAATGCAGATCACTCTGAACTGGCATGTCGAAACGGCTATCAAGTTTGCGCACGCCAAATCAGGATAAAAGCCATATGTTCCGGAGAGATAGGGGAAGAATGTGAAACAAGTATGCTTCAGTAAGATGTTCACATGGGGGAGTCGCATCATTACTAATAGTGCAACGGAAAAAAAAAAGCGCACGACCAAACACAGAAAGACATCACAAATTGAAACAGAGGGTGGGTCACATTTGCACGTTAAAGCAGCCCCACATCACTTCTTGATCGTAGTCAGTAAACGGGGCCGGTCAATCATAGATGCTCCTGCGTACTTAAGCGAAATATCACAGCACAACACGAACCAGGGCATAAGCAATGCGGTTTCAAGTACAGCTGGTAGTTCTCTGGTGCGTGGAGTGCTAAAATTATTTGGCTCACATGTTCACAAGAGTCTCGACGACCGAGTGGCAGCGTTTTAGCGGTTTCTATATAATAAAGAAGTCCTGCAGGTCCTTTATTCTTTCATTCATTTACTCACAATACCCCTAAGCGCCCTCTCAAGAAGGTATTACATAGGGAGGCGGGTACATTCGAAAAGGAGGCGAAAAATAAATCAATACAAGTACACAAAATCCAACTGTGCGACATGAAATTATCGCATCACTATATAAGGAAGTTAACGTAAAAAAACACAAATATTAAGCTTTTACATTCATTGCGATTAAAAGATATATGCACAGTAGTAGCGGGTAGTAACAGCATTACATTAATCTCATACTGATTCAAAATGTGTTCATGTGTATATTCTCACGTGGTAGTGACGCACGCAGCACTCAAGGCGAAGCACGCAGGGCTCAAGCGATTTCAGGCAAACTGTTTATTGGGGGAACTTGCGCCCAGCAAAACAAAGTCAATGACAATGCACAGCAATGGCGATGTGAACAGTCGTCGGTCGACGGAAAGACTGACAAGCGGCGTAATGCGTCGGCTTTTATAGACGCGTCATAACGCGTTCTGGCATTATCTCTGGAGTTCCAGAAGACACTGAAATGTGCGCCTCAAGCTTGCATAGTTTCAAGAATGGTCGACACGGTTCCAGAAGTGCAAGATAAACGCGGCACGACCTCATAGTCCAGTTCACCACGACGTCGGACTACCTTGCAGGGTCCAAAGTAGCGCCGCAGGAGCTTCTCACACAATCCCTGTCGTCGTATCGGCGTCAAGACCCAGACAAGGTCGCCGGGTTGGTATTCGGTGTGGCGTCGTCTAAGCTTGTAGTGGCGCCTGTCGACCGTCTGCTGGGCCTTGATACGCAGGCGGGCTAGCTGTCGAGCTTCTTCGGCCCGATCCAGGTAGCTGGCAACGTCGAGGTCTTCTTCGTCGATGCCGACCGGTAGCATGGCGTCAAGAGTCGTTGCTGGGCTCCGTCCGTAGACAAGCTTGTATGGAGCAAGCTGCGTCGTTTCTTGCACGGCCGTGTTGTACGCGAAGGTCACATACAGAAGTATGGCGTCCCACGTCCTGTGTTCGACGTCGACGCACATGGCCATCATGTCGGCGATGGTCTTATTTAGACGCTGGGCGAGGCCATTCGTCTGCGGGTGGTAGGCGGTGGTTCGTGTGACTGTACCTCAATATCGCCTGTTAGGTCAGCCGTAAAGACCGTACCTCTGTCGGTTATGAGGACCTCCGCGGCTCCGTGACGCAGGACGATGTTCTCTATGAAGAACTTCGCGACCCCGGCGGCAGTGCCTTTGGGCAAGGTCCTTGTTTCGGCATAGCGGGTGAGGTAGTCAGTCGATACGACGATCCACTTATTGCCGGAAGTCGACGTCGGGAACGGCCCAGTAGGTCCATGCCGATTTGCTGGAACGGCCGTCGAGGTGGTTCGATGGGTTGCAGAAGTCCGGCTGGCCTAGTTGTCGGCGTCTTGCGTCGCTGAGAGTCTCTGCATGTCCTTACGTAATGGGCGACGTCGGCAGTGAGGCGAGGCCAATAGTACTTCTCTTGTATTCTTGATAGTGTGCGAGAAAAATCGAGGTGTCCGGCTGTCGGGTCGTCGTGTAAAGCTTCCAGAACCTCTGGACGTAACACTGAAGGCACCACGAAGAGGTGGTCGGCGCGGAGCGGGGAGTTCTTCAGGAGAACGTTGTTCCGAAGGATAAACGAAGCCAGTCCTCGGCCGAATACTTTCGGCACGTAGACGGTCTTGCCTTCCAGGTAGTCTATGAGGCTCTTGAGCTCTGGGTCATCTCGTTAGCGTTCCGCGAAGTCGTCGGTACTTATGGGTCCCAAGAAAGAGTCACCGTCCTGGTCACCGTGGGGCGGCGGATCGACGGGGGCGCGAGTCAAGCAGTCGGCGTCGGAGTGCTTTCGTCCGCTCTTGTAGACGACGGTGATGTCAAATTCTTACAGTCTAAGACTCCATTGTGCGAGGCGTCCTGATGGATCTTTCAAGTTAGCTAGCCAACACAAGGCGTGGTGGTCACCCACGACTCTGGAAGGCCTGCCGTAGAGGCAGGGGCGGAACATTGATGTAGCCCAGATGATGGCCAGGCGTTCCTTTTCTGTGGTGGAATAATTCGCTTCTGCCTTCAAAAGTGACCAGCTAGCGTAACTGATGGCCCTTTCAAGTCCGTCGGTTCTCTGCACGAGCACGGCGCCGAGCCCTGTGCTGCTTGCGTCCGTGTGAATTTCGGTGTCGGCTTCTTCGTCGAAGTGTACGAGTATTGGCGGCGTTTGCAGGCGTCGCTTTAGATCTTGAAATGCATCGGCTTGCGGTGTTTCCCATTTGAAGTCGACGTCGGCCTTCGTAAGGTACGTCAGCGGCTCGGCAATGCTCGAAAAGTTCTTGACGAAGCGCCTGTAATAAGCCTAGAGGTCAAGAAATCGGCGTACTGCCTTCTTGTCGGTGGGCGGAGGAAAGTCAGCGATCGCAGCTGTTTTCTGCGGATCAGGGCGTACTCCCTACTTGCTAACAACGTGGCCAAGGAACAGTACATCGTCGTAGGCGACGCGGCACTTTTCTGGTTTCAGGGTAAGTCCGGAGGCTTTGATTACCCGAAGAACAGCTTCAAGGCGCCGGAGGTGTTCGTCGAAGCTGGAAGCAAATACGACTGCGCCGTCCAAGTAGACGAGGCAAGTCTGCTACTTCAAGCCTGCCAGTACTGTGTCCATAACCCGTTGGAATGGCGCAGGCGCCGAGCAAAGACCAAAGGGCATGACCTTAAACTCGAACAGGCCGGCTGGCGTTATGAAGGCAGTCTTCTCTCGGTCTCTCTCATCTACTTCGATTTGTCAGCAGCCGGTTTTGAGGTCCATCGACGAAAAATACTTTGCGTTGTAGAGTCGATCAAAAGCATGCATCGTCTATCCGTGGGAGAGGATACCCATCTTTCTTCGTGATCTTGGTCAGACGACGATAATCGACGCAAAAACGGAGGGTTCCATCCTCCTTCTTCACTATCACCACGGGTGATGCCCACGAACTCGTAGACGGCTGAATGATGTCGTCACGTAGCATTTCGTCGACTTGTTCCTTTATGGCCTCGCGTTCCTGTGCCGAAACTCGGTAAGCGCTCTGACGGAGAGGACGGGCATATTCGTCGGTTACGAAGCGATGTTTCGCGAGAGTGGTCTGACGAAGCCTCGATGACGACGAGAAGCAGTCCTTGTATTGCTGGAGTAAGTCCTTGAGCTCCTTTTGCTGCTGCCAGGAAAGGCCTTGATTGACGTCGAAGGAGGGCGCGGACACTGCGGTCGTCGTTGCGGGTCCGCGAGAATCGGTGAGGGCGAAGGCACTGCTTAATTCCACAAATTCACTTAGGTGCGCTACCGTCATTACCCTATTCAGGTGCCGGTTCTCGTTGCTGAAGTTCGTCACCATTACCTTGGCTTTGCCGTTATGAAGCTTGGCTATGCCTCTTGCGACGCACATCTGACGGTCTAGGAGCAAGTACTGGTCGCCTTCGTTGACGCCTTGTAAGTTGGTAGGCGCTTTGGTGCCGACGGAAATGATGACACTAGACAGTGGCGGGACAGTTTCCTGCTCTTCTGTCATAATCAAGACATGATAAGCGACGTTGCTATCCGACGGCTTTGCATTATTCGTGGACAGCGTGATTGACCTGTATCTTAGGTCGATGACTGCACTGTGCTGGTTCAGGAAATCCATCTAAAATGACGTCTCGCGAGCATTGCTGCAGGACCACAAAACTCACCGAAAACGTCTGGCTGTCAGTCGTGACTCTTGCCGTGCACCTTCCAGTCAGTGTTATCAGGTGGCCCCCTGCTGTTCGGATATCTGGTCCTTCCCAGGCAGTCTTTACCTTCTTGAGCTTGGCAGCGAAGAGACCACTGATGACAGAGTAGTGGGCGCTGGTATCGACTAGGGCGGTGACGCTGTAGCCGTCGATAATCACGTCGAGGTCGGTGGTTCGTCGTCTGGCGTTCCGGTTAGGTCAGGGCGTCGGATCACGGCTGCGTCGGCTTATTCCGGCGCTGCTATGTCGCGTCGGCGGCGAGGCTTTCTTGTGAAGACTCTGGTCAGGCGGCGTGCGGCGACTACGTCGGGAGGGTTCGTGCGTCGTGGTCGTCGTCATCGGCGGCGAAGGCGGCGGAAGATCTTCGGCATTGCGTCGTGCAGCAACCGCACCTCCATCGGTTGCTGCCTTCAGTTTCCCGGATAGGGGCTTGGAGGTCGGCCCCGGTGGGGCCGATGTACTGGCGGCGATCCGGGGAGACATAGCGGCCAGGCGAAGGTGAACGGGGTTGTCGTCGTCGTTGCCACTGCGATCCGGCGATGTAGTCGGCGATATCGCGACTCGCGAGGTCGCTCACCTGTGCGCGGACGCGGCGCGTTCACGTCGAAGCCACGTAGTCCCATCTCACGGTACTGGCAGTAGCGGTAGGTGTGCCCGGCTTCGCCACAGTGGTAGCATAGTGGGCGGTGGTTCGGGGTGCGCCAAACGTCAGTTTTCCTCGGCGCGCGCTGGATTACTGGCGAGCGGGATGCCGTCGGAGGTGACGGCGGTGGCTGGCGACGAAACTGCGGAGGCGTTGGGTCCTTGCGTGGGCGAGGAGCGGCGGCAGGTCGGAGTGCAGCAGCGGTGTAGGTCATCGCCTCCGGTTGCGGCTGCGGTCGTTCGGGAACGCTCATTAAGCGCTCTACTTCCTCGCATACAATGTCCTCAAGGAAGGCGACTTGGGGCTGCGACGTCGGGAACATCCGGCTCAGTTCTTCGCGAACTACAGCCCTCGTGGTGTCGCGTAGGTCGTCGGGGCCGAGTCCTTGGACTTCTGCGATGTTGGGAACATGCGGCGATTGTATTGCCAGGTGCGCATCTCGAGGGTCTTCTCAATGGTGGTAGCCTCGGAGAGGAAATTTTGAACCGTCCTTGGCAGGTTTCTGATTAGTCCGGCGAAGAGCGCCTGCTTCACTCCTCGCATAAGCAGGCGAACCCTCTTGTACTCAGACATGTCGGCTTCGGAGTGGCGGAAAGGTCGCGTCATCTCCTTCGTAAAGATTCTTACGTTTTCTTTGGGGAGCTGCACCCGAGTCTCCAGCAGTGATGCGGCTCTTTCCTTCCGCACGACGCTTTCAAATGTGGGCAGGAAAGCAGCGCGGAAGTCGTCCCAGGTTCGAAGCGTTGATTCACGGTTCTCGAACCGTCCTTGCGGCGTCTTCTAACCAGAAATACACATGGCGCAGCTTATCGTCGGGATCCCACTTGTTAAGGGCTGCGACGCGGTCGTAGATGTCCAGCCAGCTTTCCGGGTCCTCGTATTACCATCCGCGGAAGGTAGGCGGCTCTTTGGGCTGGTGCACGACCACGCTTGCCGGAGATCTTGCTTCCGTCATCGTGGATGCTGGTTTCGTTGCAGCCCTTGTCTACTTGTCCTTGTCGGGGAGCGGCAGGTATTCCGGCGGCAGTTCTTGTCTGCGGCTAGCTCCAAGGACCGGGTTGTAGTCGTCCTCTTCGCGGCTTGGTCTTGGCTCACGGCTGGACGGAGGCGTACGGTACATGAATCGAGAAGCACCTCCACCAGATGTCGCGTGGGAGTGACGCACGCAGCACTCAAGGCGAAGCACGCAAGACTCAAGCGATATCAGGCGAACTGTTTATTGGGCGTACTTGCGCCCAGCAAAACAGTCAATGACAATGCACAGCAATAGCGAATGAACAGTCGTCGGTCGACGGAAAGACTGACAAGCGGCGTAATGCATCGGCTTTTTTACACGTGTCATAACGCGTTCTCGCATTATCTCTGGAGTTCCATAAGTCACTGAAATGTGCGCGTCAAGCATGCAAAGTTTCAACAATGGTCGACATGGTTCCAGAAGTGGCATGCAAGATAACCGCGGCCTGCGTAGCACGTAACAGAAAGTAATAACAGCGCTCCCCGCAAACAATCAAAACGAGCGCGCGTGTCATTGGGACGTGATAACGGCTTTCCACTTAAACCAAAACAACCGCACGTGTCAATATAACAAAACAGGTAGTAACATCAGTCTACGTAAAGCTTTTCACGTAACAAAGCTTGACAAGATGGTTAGTTTCAGTCGTGAGGCGCATCTCGGCCGTCACTCACTCTGTTTAATGTATCAGGTTAGTTATTTAAACCATTGTAATTGCTTTAGAAGCAGTAATGTCATGCTTTTTAGAGTGTCGTGTCCCATTAACGGTAAACGGCTCATCTGGTCGTGCTATACTGCTGCTTGCGAGTGTATGGCTGCCGCAATAAATTGGTCCGTTTTGGAGGGTTACGATGTCGTCTCGCAGACATTACTACTCTTGGCCGTTGACATACAGCAAAACACTGGTCCTATGTCTGTACCCGAGCGAGAACAAATAAGTAAAATCGAAGAAATGCTAAAGGTGCTACAGTCAGGGCAGGTAACCGTGCTGGAAAAGTTGTCGGGCATTGCGACAACTCAGGATGTGCTTCGGAAAAAGCTGGATGACGTGATTACTAAAACTAATGTAATTGAAAAGCGTCTTACCACACTCGCGGAAACAGAAAAAATTGGCAGATCCCACGTGCAGTGGGAATCAAGGAAATGCGAAGCACGCATAAGGAACGTAAAATCGATTTGCATTGTTGTCTCGCTATACCGAGTTTGGTACATATGAAGTTAACGAAACGGCCGCAAGAGCACCATGACTGTGGCATGTAAACCATGCCGCTCATACACGTATGTCATGATTCTCACGTTATGACTTGTCATTTACGTTCGTCATGCAGTCGTGTTGTGCCATAGCAATATTGGTATACATCCCTTTAAAGAAACGAGTGGCATGTAGATCATGCCGCTAATGACATGCATGTCACGATTTTCATGTTATGACCTGTCATTTATGATCGTCATGCAGTCCTGTTGTGCCAAACCAATTTTCATATAGGCTCCGTACAGTCGAGTTTTCCATGTGCGACATCAGCGCCAGAATGCACTGCCTGGCGGAGAGAAGAAGCAAAATTGGGCAGACTGTGACAAGGAAATACGCGAAAGCGATGCGCGTCTCCAACTCTATAGCAGCAGCGACCGCCCGTCCCACCTTCTTTCGTTTTATTTCCTTTGAGACGCGCGCTCCAAACCTGCGACAAACTGTTCCAAAGGGAAACGCCGCGAGCGTTCGTGTGGTTCGCAGCACGCCCGGAAAGCAGCGAAGAAACGCGCGCGTCGCTGTCGCCTCGGTTTCCACCGTGCGCGACTGAGCCGTCCGACGAGAACTACGTAGCGCCCTCTGGTCAGTAGACGGAGCCATCCCATTAACGAAACGGCAGTATAGCGCCAGGACCATGGCATGTATGTAAATCATGCCGGTCATGACACGCGTGTCATGATTCTAATGTTATGACCTGTCATTTACGTTCGTGATGCTGTCGTGTTGTGCCATAGCAATATTGGTATACATCCCATTAACGACACGCCTGGCATGTAAATCATGCCGCCCATGACATGCATATTATGCTTTTCATGTTATGACCTGCCATTTATGTTCGTCATGCAGTCATATTGTTGCATACCAATTTTCCTACACATCCCACTAACGAAACGGCAAAGAGAGCACAAAGACCGTGGCATGTAAATCATGTCGCTCATGACATGCATGTCATGATATTCATGTTATGATCTGTCGTTTACGTTCATGATGCAGTCATCTTGTGGTATGCCAATTTTCGTATACATGCCGTTAACGAAACGCGTGGCGTGTAAATCATGTCGCCCATGACATGCATATCATGATTGTCATGTTGTGACCTGTCAGTCATGTTCGCCATGCAGTCATGTCGCGGCATACCAATTTCCGTATACGTCCCATAAACGAAACGGCCAGGAGAGCACCAAGACCATCGCATGTAAATCATGTCACTCATGACACGCATGTCATGATTTTCGTGTTATGACCTGTCATTTATGTTCGCCGTGCAGTCATATTGTGCCATACCAATTTTTGTATACACCCCATTAGCGAAACGGCCAGGAGAGCCCTAAGACCGTGGCATGTAAATCATGCCGCTCATGACATGCATATCATGATTTTCATGTTTTGACCTGTCATTGTGTTCGTCATGTAGTCATGTTGTGGCATACCAATATTCGTAAACATCCGATTATCATAACGGCCAGGAGAGCACCAAGACCGTGGTATGTAAATCATGCCGCTCATGACATGCATGTCATGATTTTCATGTTATGACTTGTCATTTATGTTCGTCATGTAGTCATGATGTGGCATACCAGTTTTCGTAAACATCCGATTAGCGAAACGGCCAGTAGAGCACCAAGACCGTGGCATGTAAATCATGTCGCTCATGACATGCATGTCATGATTTTGATGTTATGACCTGTCATTTATGTTCGTCATGTAGTCATGATGTGGCATACCAATTTTCGTAAAGATGCGATTAGCGAAACGGCCAGGAGAGCAGAAAATCGTAGGCGGCTAGATAGATAGATAGATAGATAGATAGATAGATAGATAGATAGATAGATAGATAGATAGATAGATACGCTCAAACTCGCCGAAGTTCGCTAAGAAATGCTTCGCATTTAAAAATTACAGCATATCCACGGAGTGAATGATGATGAGTGGGCGAAGCTCGGGATGTTCATCGTAGATCGTGCCGTGTTCCGGATTAATTTAGTTAACGCGCATGCTACGAATCCTCACGGTTGAACTATGCACAATGCACAAGTGAAATTTCCCGCCGGCTCTTCATTGCAAGTGGAGATCCAGTGCCCATATATATATATATATATATATATATATATATATATATATATATATATATATATATATATATATATATATATATATATATATATATGGGTTGCCGGTGAACGCTTCTCCAACGCGAGCAGTCGGTATTTCTCAATCAAGAAACTCGCTAGGAGACGCTGCCTGCGCCAACGTTGCCTCTCGCGTTTGCCGGGGAGCGCGTGGCTCCCGGCGCTCGCGGCGAGGGCGAGCGCCAGGTGCCACGCGCTCGCCCTCGGCGCGTGCGTGCGTTCCGGCAGGCACGCGCCGGTGGCTACCTACTACTACTACTACATACATCGGGGACGCACGACCCACGCCTTAAGGAGCTTCGCCCCTAAAAGAAGTTTTGCTGACAAACTAGACGACTTAGAAAACAGAAGCCGGAGATCAAACTTGGTATTCTTTGGAATACCAGATAGTCATCCAAAGGAAACTTGGGAAGAATCCGAAAATCTAGTCAAGTCTACCTGAACGGATGTATTAAACCTGCAAAATATATCAATAGAAAGGGCTCATCGTCTGGGGGCCTACAAAACAGAAAGAATTCGTCCAATAATTGCTAGCTTTACAGGGTGGAAAACAAGAGAATCTGTTCTGCGAAACGCATTCAGATTCAAGGGGACGTCATACAGCGTATCAGAAGACTTCAGCAAGGCAGTTCAAGAAAAACGCCGGCAGCTTTGGAAGTACAGTAAAGAAAAACAGCTGGACAAAAAAAAATCGAGTACACTTAAGTTACGATAAGCTAGTAATCAATGGACAAGCATTTGCTTGGGATACTGGCATGCACCAACCAGTTCCTCTTCGGGCGCATGCTCAGATATCTGGGCGGGAATGACGTGAGCGTTCTAGCTTAAGAACAAATAAAAAAGATACCACCAGAAAAAGCTTTGCACTAGTATTGTTGGTGGTAAATTGCCGAAGCTTAAAAAATAAAATTGATGAATTAACAATCTTAGTTGAAACGGTGAAAGCACAAATCGTTATGGGTACCGAGTCATGGCTTGACGACACAATATCAGATGTAGAACTATTTCCGCCAGGTTTTACAGTGTACCGTAAAGATAGAAACAGGCATGGTGGTGGTGTGTTTCTATTAATTTCAAGTAGCCTTCCCAGTGAAGAAGTTGTTTTTAATAATGAAACTGAATCAGTATGGTGCCGCGTCCAATTTCCCCAGGGTAACAACATCGTTTTCGAATCGTTTTACCGCCCACCAGACCACAACAATAAAGCGTTACTTCAACTTTCCGACATGCTATCGCAAATATCTGATTGCGTGATACTGGGAGGGGATTTCAATCTGCCCGATATGAAATGGGATTCCGACTGTGTAACCCCACAGAAAACTCGAAATTGTTCGGCCTTTTCAGAACTCATGCGCGTCTATGGATTACAGCAATATGTGAACGAACCAACACGGTTTAACGCATTACTATGTTGTTTTGTGGGGTTTTACGTCCCAAAACCAGCTCTGGTTATGAGAGACGCCGTAGTGGAGGGCTCCGGAAATTTCGACCACCTGGGGTTCTTTAACGTGCACTGACATCGCACAGCACACGGGCCTCAACATTTCGCCTCCATCGAAATGCAGCCGCCACGGCCGGGACTCGATCCCGCGGCCCTCGGATCAGCAGCCTTAGCCCTTAGCCACTATACCACCGTGGCGGGGCTAAAGCATTACTATATCTTTTACTAAGCAATGATGAAAACGTTATTGTTCACACAAATGTATGTCCAGAAATTAGTGATCATAGTTCCGTTGTTGCGGAATTAAACGTTTCTAGAATACCTGCGTGTAAGCAACCCCCTCGCAATGTTTTCATGTACGACAGAGGGGACTTTGATGCCATTACTGAAGAGCTGGTCTTGTATTATCCCATCTTTTCATGCATATCGGAGTCATGTGACATGGATGAATTGTGGCAAATTTTCCGTGACAAGATTACAGAGCTGGTGAATATGCACGTACCTCAGAGGTGTCTAAGATGCAGAAAGAGACACAAACCCTGGTTCAACTCTGAGATACGCAAACTTGTTAGAAAATCAGCTATAGCCCACAAAAAGTTCCTTAAAAAGAGAACAGCAGTAAATGAAACAAAGCTCAAAAGCGTAAACAAAGAGCTTAAGTTAAAACTGAAACAGGCAAAATTTGTCTTCTTCGACAAGCTAAACACAGACCTGAAGTGTAATCCAAAATTTTGGAAGTACGTCAAGAACAACAGAAAAGATGACACAGCTATCCCTGACCTCTTAACTGAGGAAAAAAATATAACGGATGACTTGGAGAAAGCTGAAGCATTTAACGCCTACTTTCAGTCAGTGTTTTCAAAAACGACTGAACACTCACCAATATTATCTTCTAAAAATATTGGTAATGAAATGGCGGGAATTGAAATCGATTATACTGCTTTGGATAGTCTGCTGCGTACTCTGGACACCTCTAAGGCTACAGGGCCTGACGGTATATCATCTCATGTACTTAAAAAGTGTCACGTTATTATTGCACAATATTTATGCATAATGTACAAGTTGTCTCTAGACACCGGCGTGGTTCCAGGGGATTGGAAAACAGCAAATGTGGTTCCTGTGCACAAGGCAGGTAGCAAAAAACAAGTACAAAATTATCGTCCCATATCCTTGATTTCAACCCGTTGCAAATTGTTAGAACACATTATTTATAGCGCATTGTTCAAATATCTCGAATCTACTCATTTTTTCACTCACTCCCAGCATGGATTTCGCCAGGGTCGTTCAAGCGTGACACAACTAACTAATTTCAGCACGAAATATTGATTGCGCTTGATCGTAACAACGTTGTTGATGCATTGTTTCTCGATTTTCGCAAAGCATTTGATACGGTCCCACATAATCTGCTAGATATTAAACTTGCTTCATTGAATATTAATGCGAAGCTGCAAACCTGGCTCCGGAATCACTTAAGTGGTCGTAAACAGTGTGTTGTTTTAAATTCTACAATGTCTTCATATGTAAACGTGACTTCAGGCGTGCCTCAAGGTAGCGTTCTGGGTCCGCTGTTGTTCTCGGTTTATATAAATGATATAGCAGATAACATAAAATCTTGCATAAAATTATTCGCAGATGATTGCGTCATCTACCGTCACATTACTTCAATCGCAGACACTGAATTATTACAAGATGACTTAAACATAGTAACACGTTGGTGCTCCACGTGGAATATGTGCCTAAATATCTCGAAGTGCAACCACGTCAGGTTTGCAAAAAACATTTCAGAAATCCAGCACACATACACTATTGATGACGAGGCAATTAAAAAGGTACCTGAGTATAAATATTTAGAAATTTATTTAACAGAATCATTCCATTGGAACAGACACATAGACCAAGTGATCTTAAAGGCTAGTAGAATGTTGTTTTTTATTCGCAGAAACTTTCTTTGTGCAACAAAAGAGGTAAAGGAAACTCTCTACTTCCTGCATGTAAGGTCTATACTCGAATATGCTTGTGTTATCTGGGACCCGGCTCAAAAGTATCTTGCAGAAACAATAGAAAAAGTTCAAAACCAGGCAGCCCGTTTCGTCAGCTAGAATTACGACCCATTTGCTAGTATATCAGAAATAAAGGCCACATTAGGCTGGGAAACTCTACAATCTAGAAGACGGAAACTTCGATTAAAACTTCTGCATAGTATATACTATAACCTAACAGGAATTGATAAGTCGGAATACCTACTAGCACCAACATATCGTTCCACAAGATGCCAGCACACACATAAAATACGAGAATACGCATTCAAAACCACAACTTTCGCCAACTCCTCTTTTTTAAAAACAATTAGAGACTGGAATGAACTTCCCGAAGATATCGTAAACATGAGTGACAACAGCGCTTTTTTTTTCATCGTTGTGACATAGTGACATGCCTATTCACTTTTTGTACCTGTTTGCCACGTGCCATATTGTACGAAAATATTTTTGATTGCGTGCTGTAATTATTGCATATTGTTATAATTTTCCAAAATTTTAAGGTGTATTATCGCAGAAATGTTAGCAACCATATTGGACTTTGTATGTATACCCCCCTGCAGTAATGCCACTACGGCGTTGCAGGAACTCTGTAAATAAATAAATAAATAAATAAAATGACGAAGAAAGAAGTGACACACACAGGCTATAACTTGCACAAGACAACTTGCACAAGCACGAACTTCGCGCAAACAAGCCACTGCTCCCCTATCTGTTGGTGCACTCAAAGTTGGTTCAGAGGGGAATCGCAAGGACATGCTTCTGAAGCGCACCTCGAAAATCATGCCCTGGGCAGATGACGGAAACCTTTAGCGATCAGATGCTCCGTCTTAGATTGGCAGGTTACCCTACACATGTTCTTATCGGCGTTGCTGACGTTCTGCTCAAGTCGAAATTTTCAAAAAAGGCCTCTGCCAGCCTCCCGTCTGCAGATTCGAAGAGTGTAGCTGTGCTTCCGTGCACCCACGGCCTATATCCCACCGTTTAAAGAAAATAGGCCTACGTGCGAAGGTTAAGGCTGTGTTTTCGATGTATACAGAATTGCATAGCTACACCTGGGTGGACATCTGTACATTTAACCAAAATATGATCTGTCCCTTTCCCTAGCTTTTCCACAGCACGTACATGCATCCCCTTCTTTATTGAATTTCGCTCTGTAACTTCGGATTCTCAGGCAACCTGACCTTGCTTCAAACAGTAAAGCGCTTCTCTTTGAATTATGATAAATTTTTCTCTCTTGATTTTGTCTTTCCCTTTTCTGTAGCTGCTCAATGCCGGTTTCTTCTCCATTGCTGCTATCCAATCCGACTTCTCTGCCGCTCTAACCATGCTCTTAGCGCTCTTTATTCCCCCATCTGTTTCACTACTGGCTGTCTACTTACTGGTAAGTCTCCTAGTTCTCTTCCTCCACTTTGAGTCGGCGTTCTTCGTATATAAATATCTGAATACTTTCGCTGCCCATCTACTTTCTTTCATATTCCTTAATCTCTGTTCGTACCTAATTTCACTCTCAGCTTCCCTTCCCTCAAAGTCAGAACATCCTATATCCCCCTTAACAGCCTCATTTGTGTTCATCCCATGGCTGCCCAATGCAAGACGTCTGACCGTCCTCTGATTCACGTCCAGCCTTGATTGTGCCTCTGACCTCATGCGCACCACTGAGTATGGTAAATGGCGTGGGAGCCCCCTTGCGGCAAGAAGAGGCGCGCTGCTTCAGCCACTGCGCTGCTATAGATACGGTCCTCCGTTCGGGCCACTAGGATGCTATTCTAGTTCCCTATAATTCGATCGAAAAAGCGGAGCGTTGACTGCGCGAGGGGGTACTTGAACAGTTTTGTTTGGACTAGTTGGTACATTCTTGACAGAAACTCGGTAGCGCAAAAAAACAGACGAACAAAAGAAGGAACACAGGATAGGCGCATTTGCTGTGTTCCTTCTTTTCTTCGTCCGTGTCTCTTTTTTTGCGCGACCGAGTTTGTGTCAAGATATACTTGAAGTCTAACTGCAGAAATGATTTGTCGATGCCTACGCTGGTCGCCATGTTGATCCTGCCTGATGGCTGAGGAGTATTGTCGTCACCGGGTGACTTTGTCTTGGACTCAAAAGGGCGTATCTGTTATGGTATCCACATGGGGCTAAAAGGAAGCGAGGTCTCCATTTACCTCCCACGATCCTGCATACTTGAAGACCATGTAAAAATAGCTTATTGAGACCGTTTTACAGCTTCTCGTGGGATTTGATAATTTGGACTAAGGAGCTGAAATGCAGATGAGCTGCTGAAGACGCCGCTAATTTTTGTTTTCAGTGTATTACTGCAAGGTGTAGCAATGCCTGATCACTTTCACACAGAGTTTCATTTTTCAACGCAGGTACCATCCGAAGAGAAGGCGGTGGTAGTAGCGCTCCCGCTGCGAAGAAAAGCCAAATCATGCAAGGTAAACAAAAAAGCGCCGGCATTTTAACTACAGCGCGGTGAGACTAATTGTTTGAGTTGGCTCAGTTTATTTTCCCATTCTGCCTGGCTTCAATACGGCGGCCACGTAAAACGTAAATATTTGAAAATAATCTAGCGCCCATAATGATCCTATGTAGGCATTTATTCGGCCTTGGTCCGCAAGGACGCATTGACGCACGAGCGAGTGACTCATGATGGTTTTGTACAGGTGGCTAAGTCCCAAGAACTGCCTACGGCTGAACATGCAGCGTGGTTTGAGTAGCTGGCATAGGTAGCATGCCAGAACTTGGGGCGTCATACGACATTAGACGAACGCTGCCGCAGTCGTAGAAGTGAGCAGTGAGCTCGGCTGCTGATGCGATGGTGGGCTTGTCATTACGCTCAACTCAATCGGGTGTAGTGGCACAGTGAGGGCTTGGACATGTTCACTGATGTGCAGCGCATTCGGATCGGAAAGGAACACCGCGTCGGCTCCATTATCGGTTGTAATGGAAATATAAATAGCTCATATACACTGCCCAGTTTTTCTTAACTTATACAAACATCCCCTATTGGAAAACCCAGTGGCACTGTCCCAGTGGCACCTGATTATTGGACCAGTGTGCAGCGTCACGACGCTGCGCACTGGCAAACTGGCGCACTGCGCGCTGCTGCACGCTGGCAAGCGGATACAGCGGCATTCGTTACTGTCCGATAACGGCCATTCCGCACGTCTGTAACAGCTGTGATCATGCGAATATCGTTTATGTAGGTATATCGCACGTACTAATGAAATAAAAAAATTAAAAAAAACTAAAAAAAAGAAAAAATCCAGGATTCGAACCTACTAGACACGCATGCTTCACACTTTGACGCGGGCGCTCTACCACGACGCCACGCTGAAACTTTTTTTTTTGCTTTATTGCAGTACAAATGCAAAAAAGTACAAACACAAAAATAACACTCAGAACCCGCCAGCGTCTATGAGGCTGGTTGTATATGCTTGTGAACTTTCATATGTTTTAAATTATCTATTATACAAAGAAGTTCCTCTTCAGCTTCAAGGTACTTTAGCACTTCACCGAGTTTCGTGACGTTTTCAACAAAATGAGCATTGACAGATCGTGTATGAGGATCAGCGTTCCTTACATCCATGCGTGACCTCCATATGCTATAAAGTCCTAAAAGCATAAACAGGTCATAGGGGACACTATTTCCTTGTGCGGGCAAGAATCTTATACCGTAAGGATCTATTGGAAGATCCTTCTTTAGTGTTCTTTGCAGTACATTCCAGTAAAAGACTGCATCCCAACAGTCAATAAAGACGTGCTCAATAGTTTCCGGTTTGCGACATAAAAGACAATTCACTCCCCAAGGCACAAACATACCTCGTTGTTGGAGCCATGTTTTAACTGGTAAGGTGCCTGTGTGAAGTTCAAAAAAGAACGTTTTTACCCTGCCAGAAACTAACATTTTCTTGACACGTTTAAGGACGTTACTTCCTGGCCCTCCCGATAAATTGATCTATATATCGGGAGGGGAAGCACTACGTCTATGAGATCTTTTAACAGTCTCTTCCTGGGGACATTGCTTAAGTATTCAATAGAGAATTTACTTATGAGAAACCTATAGGAAGATACAACCTCGCATAAGTAACGGGATACTCTATATTGGCCATTTTCTACCGTGGAGACAACAAATTCTGGTATTGCGCCCGGTAACATTACTTGAATTATACGCCACGCTGAAACGCGTCGGTATTATATTTTTTTTCTCTAGTAAAGACAAGACTATACGTTGTACGTGTTGTCATTTTACTTTTGCAAATGCAGATTCCAATACCTAACTGCGTAGAACAAGCAAACCGAAGGTAGCTTATCACATCGGTGTGCTCTCGTCGGGATATTAACACCCTTCTGGTACGTTTCGCAGCAAAAGGAAGAAAAAAAGAGACAGCCTACCTGAACGGTACATTTCGAACATTGGCACTCGTCCGCCAATAAATAGTTTTATACACTTATGCGGGGAAACTGTCCCCCTTCTGTACTGCGCGCTAAATATTTCACATATTCAGTAAGTAAAAGGTATACGAAAAGTTCCTCGCTCCTGTTTACGTTCCGCGTAATACAGCCGTACCGACGATTAGTCTTAGTCCAGTACTTCGTCCGCGATGGTCAATAACGCCTTGTACAAGGAACGAAGAGAATAAATTGCGAGGACCTATTAAACGTTTGAGCGTATTCGCGCTCATGACGCATTATAATGCGGTCATATTCCGCCACTTAACTACACAAGTGAAAAGTCTGATGCATGAAGAGTGAGCGCGTTCTTATAAACTTTGCTCTACGGCGGCTAAGTGCTCCCGGGAGCATTCCGCAAGGGTATCAAAAGGCGCGCTTATCGTTTGCCTACTGGTCACCGTGACACATATAACTGCGATTGCACTTTCTAGGTGTCTGCGTGGGATTGTTAGCGGTAAGCGATAGTGACGGCAGTTTGTGCCGAACTCGCGAAGCTAAGGAGGTTTTTCGCGTAAAAGCTAGCGATTACGGCGGTATTGTAGAACCGGCAAGAATTTCATCGACTTATAGCATCGGACGCTTTGTTGCATTCTCTGCAAGTACACAGCCACCATTATTGTGGGTGGAACTGTAGGAAATGTTCACGAACAAGATGGAGTTCACCGATCTGAACTCCCGATCTGATACGACTGAGCGATTTGTGTTGATCGGATGAGCTCTCATAGAGTTCTTTCTGGACGAAAATGAACTAAAGTTGCGGCATTTCTTCACAATGCATCAGCGCCCTTCATGATTGTTAGTCTGCCATCAAACTTCTGCCAGCAAACAATACTGTATAGGCCGTATGATAATTCCTCTATAAATAATCCCAAGCTGTTCACGAGTTCAAGCGTGAAGCGCTGTTGGCAGTCCAGTGCGCTGGCCCAGCGTACAGTGCGCCGCACTGCACGCTGACAGCGTGCAGTGTTTTGCGCTGCACACTGTCGGCGCTGTCGCTGCTCGCTGGGACAGTGTGCAGCGCCATTCCCAGCGCGCTGTGCCCCGTTTCAGCGCTACCAAGTGCGCACCAGTGACATTACAGCGCTGCCCAGTGCTAATACAGTGTCGGCCAGTGTCTCACAGTGCTTTACAGCGACTTTACAGTGAAAAACAGCGCCTACAGCGCCGGCCAGTGCCAAAATTACACTGGGAGACACTGTTTTTTCCGATCGTGACTTGTTTTTACGAAGATGTTATCGCAAAGCCGCAATTTTGGTAATGAACTTCGTCGAACGGATCGGTGCCAGCTCATATGGTAAGCCTCATTACAAATTCGAAGCCTTGTTTCAGGAACTTCAGCAAATTTGACCGCACATCTCCATCTAGCCGCTTCCTCCTGATCGTCTTGTTCACTTCGTACATCCCACGATTGGGTTGGTAGCGTATTATTGTGCAAAGAACAATGAATGACGAGTACCGTAACCACTTATTAAGCTTCGCTAAAGTAATGCACTCGTCACGTACGTCACGATTAATGATAGTACGATCACGTGCGGTTCATACCCGTAGTGCGCGACCCGGGGTATCTGAGTGCGCGCCACAGGTCGTTGAATCTGCACATTGCCACTTAAGCTGATCAAGAACTGATTGCACAAGCTAAACAACAGGTACACCGTTCCTCGCAGCTTCCGAACGAAATGTGGAAATTACAAGTACAGCGCGACAGACAAGCGTTAACCTATACGCCTGGTGCACCGCCTATAGAGGCGCCACTGATGGCCACCTAGCGGGCGCCGTCGACAGTACTCTGAGAAGCCGAACAGACGACAACGCTTTTCAGGGGCGAACCTCATTAAGGTTTGGGTCTGTCCGTCCGTTGTTCCTATAGCGCGTTACCTTCAAAGATGATTGTGGTGGTTGATTGTGGTTCGGTTAGGAAAGGACGCTAATTTCTGCAGCCCATGTAGGGAGCACAGCTAAGCGTCCGTAGGGGTAGGGGAAAGGGACTGAAAGAGATAGAGAGAAAGGCCGTAGTGGAGGGCTCCGAAAATTTAGACCACCTGGGGTTCTTTAACGTGCACTGACAACGCACAGTACGCGGGCCTCTGGCATTTTCGCCTCCATCGAAAATGCGACCGCCACGGCCGGGATCGAACCCGCATATTTTGGGTGGCAGCCGAGTACCGTAACCACTACACCACCGCGGCGGACAACCTTCAAAGAAATGAATGATGCTACGTGTGGTAGGCGCGCCCTCGGCGCGTGCCTCCCGGTGCGCGAGCTCTCTCACTCTTCCATCTACTGTCTTGTGAGAGAGAGAGACAGAGAGAGCGAAAGGCGCGCGTTGACTATCGAAACGCTCTTTCTTCGATGAACGCGCTACCAGCTCGCAAACAAGGAGAACGCGCCCTCACACGCGAGAGACAAGCTTGACGCAGGCAGCGTCTTCTAGCGAGTTTCTTGATAGAAAAGTACCGACTGCTCGTGCTGGAGAACCGTTCACCGGCCACCCATATATATATATATATATATATATATATATATATATATATATATATATATAATATGCACTGGATCTTGACTTGCAATGAAGTGGCGGTGGGAGGTTTCACTTGTGCGTAGTTGAACCATAAAGATTCGTAGCGTGCGCGTTAACTAAATTAATCTGGAACTCGGCACGATCTACGATGAACTCAGGAGCTTCACCCACTCATCACCATTTACTCCGTGGATATGCTGTGAATTTTTTGCAGAGCTGGGAGGCATGCGCATGGCAGCAGAAGTTCGCGGTTGCGATTTCACCCTTCGTTCGCGTGCCAGACAGCTACTTTTACGATGACGGCTGCAGGAAAGACGCGGGCCTCTGTGAAAGTGGGCATGGACATGTTGTTGACGGAATTTGGGACAGACCAGTTCTCACATACTTGTCAGGTGCGTCCCGCAGATCAGCGTAAAAAAGCCAAGTTGCGAACTGGAGCTCGTGCGAAGTAGCCGCCTCGTATTTCCTATTTTGTTTTAGAATTCTACCGTTGCCACACAGGGATGTCCTTTGTCGCCACTGTTATTCATGCTGCACATGGTTAAAATGGAAAAAACGCTAGGAGATAGCAACATTGGTTTTAATCTGTCACAAACAGGGCAGCGTGATGATTGAGCAGATGCTTCCGGGTTTATTTTATGCTGTCGATATTGTCTTATTCGTGAACAGTCGAGATGACATATGCGGGAAGAAAGGCGAGGCTCTAGGACTAGGATATAGTGTAACAAAATGTGGATTGATGGTAGTCAGTGGTCCCAACTACCAGACGGAGTCCGCACAGGGCCAAGAAATAGAGAGGGGAAGCGAATACAAGTACCTTGGGGTATGGGTAAATGAGGGTTGTAGCGCAGCTAGCGGCAGCATCATCGGCGTCGCATGGAAGAAGACCGAGAGGCTCGCTCTTGCACAAGGCAGGTGCTGCTTCCAGGGTCCTGCGCGCGCTAGCGTTCGTATCTGTCATTAAAATACTCTAGATCACAGCGGTCGTGTCGGGCTTGCCCTCTGTATAGTAAGGCCGAGACTTCGTCGGTCTGCAAGATTGCTCATCCCCACAGTTTCGTGACCCGGACGCGATAGTGGCCATACGTTTCCGTGGCAGAAACGACCATGGAACAGACCGATAGTACGAGTTCTCGAGGCCAGAACCTCCCCGAGCAACGCGGTGAGCCCTCCAGCTCATTTATAGCTGTCCGCCTTCTTCAGTACTGGGACCAGCATCCGTCGGCATGGTTCCTTCAGGCGGAATCACAATTTCAAGTTCCGCTCCCAAGCTACGAAGTTCCACTACGCTGTTGCGGCACACTCGCCCACCGCCATTGACAAAGTAGCTGATCTTTTGAGCACTTCGCTGTCTGCGAACGCCTATGACGATCTCATGACCCTGCTACAGCGCACGGCAGTTTCACAGCGTTCTCGTATCCAGCAGCTCCTGTTCGCTGAAGAACTCGGCGACCGACGCCCCAGTCAACTTCTTCGCCCAATGGAGCAGCTGTTCTGAGACAACGCGAGATCCATCGACGACGCGCTGTTACGCGAGTTGTTTTTACAACGCCTACCGGCTAACATGCAGATGGTCCTGGCGACAGCTCTGCCATGGACCTCACGAGACTTGCCGCGTTGGCCGACAAAGTAGCCGCCCCAAACATCGCAGCCACGACAGTGTCTACTGGTGAGAGTGTAACCACGCTGCGAACGCTGCCATCTTCTTCGACAGCACAATCGCCGCTTCACGCCCTGTTTGACCGTCTCGAACGCATCGTCTCTGCAGCAGAACAGCGCCGCGCGTCACCTCATTACGCCATCAAAGTTCCAGCAAGCCGAGACGCACACCCACTAGCCGTGATGCGTCCCCAACGCCTGCAGTCTGCTACTGCCATCGCCGTTTTGGAAACAACGCTCGTCACTGCCGGCGCCAGTGCGCGTGGCAGGGAAACAGGCCGGCCAACATCTGACGGCGACAAGTGGTCCGGCCCAGCACACAAGTCGCCTCTTCTACCTCACAGACAGAGCCACTGAACAACGTTTCCGAGTCGACACAGGAGCAGACGCAAGCATCATTCCTGCTCAACGCTCCGACCGAAAAGCGACACCAGTGTCGTTTTTGCAAGCCGTCAACGTTACCACGATTGCTGTTTTCGCATCACGCTCCGTCATGCTCAATCTTGGCCTCCGCAGAGCGTTTCGCTGGATTTTCCTGGTGGACTCCTTGTCGACGTGAAACAGCGTCGTATTATCGACGCTGTCACCCACCTGACCGTTACCGGCACTCCTGCAACAACCACATCGCCGATTGCGCCCCTATTTTCTATACTGGAAGAACCGTTCGCGAGCTCCTCCGTGAGTTTTCCACTCTGACACGCCAGCCGGACTGGCGCAACCGGTCCAACACGTTTGTCACCACATCGTCACCTCCAGCCCTCCAGCCTATTTTCGACCTCGGCCTTTGTCCCCTGAGAAACTCAAGGTTGCTCGCACGGAGTTCGAGCACATGCTCGCACTCGGTATCATCCGACCGTCTTCAAGCAACTGGGCGTCTCCGCTTCACATGGTGCCTAAGAAGACTGGAGATTGGCGTCCCTGTGGCGATTACCACACGCTCAACAACATCGCGGTTCCTGATGGCTGCCCGCTTCCGAACATACAAGACTTCGCGGTAGCGCTGCGCGGCGCGACGATCTTTTCCAAGACTGATCTTGTTCGCGCCTATCATCAGCTACCAGTCGACGAGGAAGACATCCCGAAGACAGCTATCACCACACCTGTCAGTCTTTTTCTTAATTCCTCCGCATGCCCTTCGGCCTACGAAACGCTGGCCAATCGTTTCATCGACTCCGTCACCCGAGGCTTGGCATTCGTCTTTGCCTACATCGACGATCTCCTTGTCGCAAGCGCTTCCGTTGAAGAAAATGTTCAACACCCTCGGTTGTTGTTCCCTCGCCTTGCTAGCCGAGGAATCGTCATCAACGCCGCCAAAAGTGAATTTGGTCGGCAGGAACTCGAGTTCCTTGGACATGTAGTCGACGCGAACGGCATTCGGCCGCTGCCGTCCAAGATTCGCGTAGTCGAAGATTTTCCACGGTCGACTACAATGACCAAGGTACATGGCATCCACTCGCTTTCTTCTCCAAGAAACTGTAGCCTGCACAGAGCCGTTACAGCTTTTTCGGCCGCGAGCTACTCGCCGTGTATTTGGCTGTCAGACACTTCCGACACTTTCCTAGAAGGTCGTCAGTTTACCGTCTTGACCGACCATAAGCCCCTTGTGCACGCAATGAACCGGTCGTCGTCCTGCTACTCGCCTCGCGAGAGTCGACATCTCTCCTACATGTCGGAGTTCACAACAACGTTCCGTCATGTCAAAGGCACCGACAACATTCCTGCCGATGTTCTGAGCCGCGTCTATGCAGTCTCCACACCAACCGCTGAGCCTTCCATCATCGACGTCGGCCTACTCGCGATTCACCAGCGTGACGACACCCAGCTACGCGCCCTCTGAAATTCGTCAACGTCCCTGCAACTGGAGGACGTCGTTTTGTGTTCAGATGGTACATCGGTAATCTGTGATACTTCTACTGGCACACCCCGACCTTTCATTGCGGCACCACACCGCAGACGCCTCTTCGATGCGGTACACAGTCTGTCCCGGAATTCGCGCGACATAGAAGCTCATTTCCAGTCGCAACGTTTGACCTCAGCTAAACGCACAAGTTCGCGACTGGGTGCGCTGCTGCTTGCCGTGTCAACGCTCCAAGATCCATCGCGATCCCGTCCCCCCTGCGAAGTCCTTCCTTCCACCGGACGCACGTTTTGGCACCGTGCACTTGGACCTCATCGGCCCTCTCCCACCTTCCAAGGGCTACAGCTACGTACTGACATGCATCGAACGCTACACACGGTGGCTAGAAGCTACACCCAACGCCGAAATATCAGCGCCCCCAGTTGCAGCAGCCTTCGTGTCCACCTGGATAGCAAGGTTCGGCTGCCCATCTACTATAGTCACTGTTCGCGGTCGGCAGTTTGATTCGGCGCCCTTCAACGAACTCCTAAAGCTTCTCGGAACGACACGCCTCCGCACGACCTCTTACCACCCACAAACAAATGGACTGGTCGGGCGTTTCCACAGGCATCTCAAGTCCTCCCTCATGGCACGTGGATCAACGGAGAACTAGGTCATCCAACTACCACTCGTCTTGCTTGGCATCAGAGTTGCCATCAAAAGCGACCTGGGCTGCTAATACGCCGAGTTGGCCTACGGCAGTTCGCTACGCCTGCCAAGCGACTTCTTCGATCCCCCAGCCAAAACACCTGTGCCACCAGCCGAAGACTACGTCTACGAACTGCAAAACATCTTCCAGCAAATACGCCCCGTGCCTACACGTCTGGAAGAATTGAGATTTCCTTACGTGTCTCCGCAGCTCGCCTCTGCTACACACATTTTCGTGCGGAACTGTGCTGTGCGGAAGCCTTTGCAGCCGCACTACTCGCAGCCGTATCGAGTTCTAGAGCATCGTCCGTCGACATTCTTCGTCAAGGTCAACGGATGGCGCGACACAATCGCTCTAGAACGTCTCAAGTCTACCTACTTTGAAGTAACGTTGGCATCGGCCCCACCATCGTGCGACACAACGTTACTGCATCCCGGATCGCTGCCTTAATTCTTACGCGACACTCAAGACACATAGTGTATCCTGGAGTTCCGCTCGTTCGTCGGACTTTCCTCCTTTCTAGGGGGGAGCCCCCTGTAGCGGCAGCAGCTCTTGAACGAGGAAGGTGCGGCTTCCACGGTTCTGCGCGCGCTAGCGTTCCAATCAGCCATTAAAATACTCTTGATCATAGCGGTCGTGTGGGGCTTGCTCTGTGTATGGTGAGGCCAAGACTTCGTCGGTCTGTGAGGTCGCTCATCGCCACAAGATCATTGCACCGGCAGTTGCCGTGATGGTGTTTGTGCTCAGTTTGCACACAAACGTTGATCCTACTGTAACATTTGGCTGAAAACCATACATTTCGACATACGCAAATTGCTTGCTGGTTGCTTCACATGACATCGAATTCCACAACGCGTGTGATCTGCTTCGCTTATAGTTATGTGTACGGGCACGCGCAGAGGTCGGCATTTTGGGCAGAAGTTTGAGCCCCTCCCACTCAACCCACCTAAGGCATTTCTGCTGAAACTCAGTGCAGTGTAACCGTTATGGGGCATACCTTACGCCTTCCTCCCGCTCCCCGCCCCACTTGGGTGATTAGGGGGGCAGCCGGTCCCCCCTGTTCACGCGTCCGTGATTAAGCACAGACAACACTAATGGCCTTTTCGACAAAACCGTGACATTTATCTTAGGTGTCACGCGACGAACGAGCGTCATCGGTTTTAAAATGAAGAGGTAACAGCAAAGTTTGTGACGGCGGCCATGTCGTGTAGGGGACGACCGCGTCTCCGTATTCATACCCTGCAGTCCCCACGGCTGCAGTCCCAGCCGGCCAGTCCCGGCCAGCAGCGCCAGTCGTGCCCTGCAGCGTCCTGCCATCGAACGGCCGACCCTAGGCCTGGACTGGTACAAGCAGGCGCCCTGCACCACAAGCGCGCTTGGTTGCCGGTTGTTCTGAACGTATTTCTGCCAGCGATCCTCATACTCTACCTCCATCTGCGCATGTGGTGGCACTAGCCCGAGGCGGCAAGTGCGATGATACGGAGCCCCCACATACTTTCGAACCTTGAGAGCGAGTGCGCAGTGCTAGGCGTAAGGTCCTGCAGGATCATATGGTCCCAATCCTTTGAAGTCCTTACAGAATCTCGCAGGTACGTCGCGACTACGTGATGCCACCAACTACCTGCCATTATGTGCTGCCGTCAAAGACAGGCAACCGCAGTACGGCGGGACAGCCAACTGAGGTTCGCCGCACATCAGAGAGTCCCTGAAGCCGCATCGGGGCGTCGGAGGTGTCGTCTACAACTCTTGCCATTGATGTTCAGCTGGTCCGTCATCTTCCTAGTCTTCCTCATTGCCTGTCCCCACTTCCTCGCCTCGTTTGTCTTTTTGACACGAAAGCGTTTTACGCCGGGGTCCACTAAGACTTCGCTAACGTCATTTCCGCCAAGGAAGTGACGGCGTAAAAATTCACGTGAACAAATTACAAGCCTATGGAGGAAGGAAAACTAAGGAGAGGCTCCTTTACCACATTGGTGAAGCCTGCGCATCGCTAGCGTCGGTATGGCAGCCTTGCGATAAACCAGCTCAACAGGCAGGTTTCCACATGGCCTTCAATGCTTCGCACCGGCGTGAAGTGTCGGTATTGCAGTGTACACGTGTGTTCTGTTCTGTAACATAAATGAGGACGGTAAATCTTTTCGGGCATATTTCCCGTGTATGAACCTTACAGCTTTTCTCTGGAATCGTCAAGTTTCAGAATGTCCTTTTTAGCATACGGGTCTCAGACTCCCGCAGTACATTCTAATTTAGATCTCACTGATGCCTGACCGCGCATGCTCACTCGGGATGTCTAAACACGGTCTCCTAATTCGGTTCCACTTGCCACGTACGTTCTACTGAGTACAAGCGCCGCACATACATTCTTAAAAAAAATTGGCAGATCCCACGTGCAGTGGGAATCAAGGAAATGAGAAGCACGCATAAGGAACGTAAAATGGATTTCCACTGCTGTCTCGTTATACCGAGTTTGGTACATATGTACTTAACGAAAGGGCCGCAAGAGCACCAAGACTGTAGGATGTAAACCATGCTGCTCTACACGCATGTCATGATTCTAACGTTATGACTGGTCAGTTACGTTCGTCATGCAGTCGTGTTGTGCTATAGCAATTTTGGTATACATCCCTTTAAGGAAACGAGTGGCATGTAGATCATGCCGCTAATGGCATGCATGTCACGATTTTCATGTTATGACCTGTCATTTATGATCGTCATGCACTCATGTTGTGCCAAACCAATTTTCCTATAGGCTCCGTGCAGTCGAGTTTTCCATGTGCGACATCAGCGCCAGAATGCACTACCTGGTGGAGAGAAGGAGCAAAAGAATTACAGCATATCCACGGAGTGAATGATGATGAGTGGGCGAAGCTCGGGAGGTTCATCGTAGATCGTGCCGAGTTCCGGATGAATTTAGTTAACGCGCACGCTTCGAATCCTCATGGTTCAACTATGCACAAGTGAAATCTCCCACCGGCACTTCATTGCAAGTCAAGATCGAGTGCCTATATATATATATATATATATATATATATATATATATATATATATATATATATATATATATATATATATATATATATATATATATATAGGCACTGAAGGCAATGGTCCGCGCAAATGCGTCACGACCATTGCCCAATGAGCATACATTCGGACAGCATCTGCGGCCTACTTCAGCCTTCAGTTGTCATGTCAACTGAGCGCCGAAAAAACGATACTCTCGCACATTCAAAACTTTCACAGACGGCAATGTGTCGACGAAATCTAGTAGAAGGACATTTATTTCCCCACCACTGCGAAGATTCGTCCCTTGCGCACGCAACGAGCTTGATAATGGAAGGCGCAGCCGGGAACAGCGTGCAGCATACCTGAGGAAGGTAAGCTGAAAATGACGCTATAACAAACACATTTTTTGAAACCCTTTATGAACTGATTGTGGCGTTGTCCTGATAAAGTCCGGAAGACTCTCTCCAACTTAACATGCTAGTAGACATACAGGACGAAATTTAGTACATATTTAGTATGTATGGTTTCCTCACCCAAACATATCTGTTCGCTACATTATACAGGCGCTTCTTGCACCAAATTTTCGATACATTTGCAGGAAGAACAGAGATTCGCCTGCAATTGTGGTTCTAAGCAGCTCTGGATCTATCTGTCCTGAACATATTACCACTTCTTTTTAAAAAGAATTAAGCCTATTGCGTTACAGAAATATGCCGTCCTCATTAACATGGTAGGCCTCCCAAAACATAGTTTTGTCACCACTAAACTCACAAACACCACCATCCCAAACCTTTCACGAATAATTACTGACACATTTTTAAGCTAACGAAACGTGGTAAAATATCTCGTAATATTGAAAAAGCTTTTTATGCAGCCTGCCACTTCACACTTCTAGCCAGATAAATTAAACATCTCAGGTGCTGTTGGGACTAACGCCAGTTCAATCCTGCAGTTACTTCGAGGTATGCGGAATGCAAGTTGCGATGTATAAATCTGATTTGGAACTCACTGAAGTGAACTCCCGAATGTTGAGATGTCCCTACTTCGCGCAAAGGGGAGGCGGTTCCACGCCGCAACGCTTCACGAGCACCACAACTACGCTACGACTCCGTTCGAAATGCTTCACGTAATCCACACACAACAACAACCATTTAACCAAACCGGATTCGTGCTGGGGCCGGGAAGAAAAGAGGCAACAGGCTTAATTAAGTCAACAAAACATGGAATTTAATATGTGAACATGATCAAAATATGCAATTAACATTTAGTAGCCAATATAATGATGCAAGGCAAACAAAGAGCAACGTAAACGCATAGTGCAGCACAGGAATTAACAGGGCAAAAGAACTCGTGAATGAACGGCCGGTACATTGGGTAAAACAGCTCATAAACTAGCGGCGCAATGTCTTAAGTACGCTTGCTGCCGCTAACGAGAGGAATGCTTATCTGAGTGGGCTCCATCGGCGCACTAGGTCTCGTCGCCGGCCTGTGGACTGGTGCTTTGTTAGAAACTCGGATGTCGACCTCGAAGTCTCTGTAGCTCACGGATTCCCCGATCATTGCTGCTTGCATCATGCTGTCGCAGAGACTACATCGTCTCTCCGAGGTTGGAGAGCCGAACGGCCAGGCTCGCACGAGGGATCGCCAACGAAGCTCACTTCTTCACATGACGGAAGGTCACTGCCTCTCTTCGAGTCTCTCGAATCTCCAAAATTCCGCCCTTTCCTCTGTCCCGAGACGAGTTTTTCTCCCTGACAGCCCCGCCTCACCAGGGTGTCTACGGCAACGTCTCCAGTAGAAAACGCACCAGTCCAACCCGCCGTGCGACTATTGTTTGGGACTCGCTTCCACAGTGTAACGCAGTACGAGCTCCTCCAAAAATATAGAAAGCAAAATATAAACATACGAAATTCGGACAGGACGTCGGACAGCCTAACCGGCGGCACTTGTGTACAGATTACCGTAACGAGCGTTAGCTACCAGCGCGTCCATTACGAAACACTCCAGGTGCAAGCAATTTGGCACCGTCTAGGCGCCCTGACGCTGGAAGTGCCCGGTGAAAAGACACGCCTGTCGGCAGTCGCTCCTTTGTGTCCAGTCAGATGTGCGCGTCCGAGAAGCAGTTCTGCTTCCTGCATTTCACGGTGATCGAAACATACCGGGGACGCTCCTGTTGGCTTTGCTCAAGCACTTATGAGCGCGGTGGGTTCGCTTTGGCGTCGGCATTCTGTCGTCTTCAAGATCGCCGGCTAATGCACACTCTCATCTGGGGTCGCCGCGCAAACGTCAGATCTGCTGTCAAAGCGCGGTTTCCACAAAACTCGTGGGTAACGAAAGCCCCAGCGATTCTCTGACCACAGCGGCAGCCGAAAATTAGGATTGCAGAAAGCCGAAAATTTCCTGCTTCCCGCGTTCCCGTGTCGCCCCGTCGACGCCCCTCGGGGCGTCACAATGACACAAGGATCAGTATTAGGTTCAATATTTCCTGTATCAATTACGTTTGCCATAAGCTTTCAACTTACGAAGTTCACAAATTACTCACTTGATGCAGCATCAGCATCGACAAATACAAGATATCAACTACTAGTAGCCGTATGTCACTGGTTTTTGCAAACTGAAACGTCATATGTTTAACCTTACGCGATCGCTTGCTAGACTGAGGTGAAAATATTACATGACTAGCGGTTGATTTAGAACATCAAGGTTTTAAAAAAATGTTTGTAAAGGAAAGCTTTCTTATGGTTCTTACGCGTTAATATTTTCCCTATGACCTTCATCGGGCTTTGTACGTTTTTTACTTAGGTTGCTGTTGAAAAACATGGGGGCTGATATAAATAACTTATTTGGCTCCCTTACTAAACGAGGCTCAAGAATAGTGAGTTTCCTTCTGCCTAACAGAGACGTAATATCCCGTTCAGTGAGTTACATGTTACAGACATGCCATATTTTCGTACCTGATTCCGCGCACCAGGGAAGCAAATAATGGTAGTGCATGCGACCCTCAACTGTGACTATTCCAATGACGAATGATTGCAGGACTTTCTCGCTGCATTAACTGGGAATTGAATTAATAGTTGCGCGAAATTTTCGTATTTCGTACATCTAAACACTAGTTTCTTCAAAATGAAGCGTCCTGATAAATCTGTTTACTTGAATGAGCAGAGGCTCGATGTGGGCAAGTTTGTTTTGCATGCTTAAAATGCTTGTCCTTTGTACGTGTTTTTTTTTTGTCCTCGTTCTCCTGCGCTCTTTTTTCTTCATGGAACTCATTTGCACTTTTGCTTGATATGTAGCCTTCTCTATTCGATTTTTTCGACCAGATATTGTAGCCTAGAAAGGTATTGGTATAAAGACATTTCTTCTCATTTTATTTTCCCATTGGCCGCTCATGTATTGTCTCAAGTACTGATTGATCGATACAACGCTGTATATTGTATTGAAGAAATGAAATGATTTCTAATCAATTTCCTGGCTTGCGGAAGTTAATAACGCATCGTATGACCTCATATGAGCAATAGCAAGGGACTATTCAAACATTATCAGAGAAGTCACATATAATCCATTCAAGTCATCTTAGGCACATTACAAAGCCACTGTATTGTCAGAGGATATAAGTTATCATGTAAGTACAAATCAGTTGAAGAAAAGGACTTAGCATTCGAGGTCTCGCTCGCTTGTTGGCGTTGCGAAGATAAGCTTCCCCAGAAGACGGAGAGCCGCTCCTGTCCTCCAGACATATTGCCGCGAAAGCGACTATCCGAATATGGCCACCTCTTCTTGAATGAATGTCGCGACCACCGCCTGCTGGTAGCGGAGCTGTTGACCCTTGTGGCCGCTCGGCGATGGACCGCAGCGCGGTCCTTTTGTCGACTCGTTATTCGGTAGTTTACTTGCGTGTGGATAACATTGCAAAGCAGTGCTGTCCAGTCGCAAGACTGGTTGAAATTTCCTCTCTCTGCGGCATCGTCCTCGGAAGGGGACACGCCATGCGCGTACGTTGCAACCATATGTAAGCCGTCAAGAAAAATGACGAAAGCGAGGCTGTTTTGGGCCACCCATGTAGGGGCACTGCTCAAAAAGAAAAAAAAAACACATGCACTGTACGCCATATTCCCCACGCGAGCGCATACAACGCACGAAAAGCATCAGCGCTCTACAGAAACTGGAATAAGAGGGGAAGAAGGGTCGGGCGGCACAGGGAAAGGCGTTGCACAGGGAACAGCGGCATACTTTGTCCTTTGTTCGCTAGCTCGGTGACCTTAGCCCGCGAACGTTTCACCCGCAGCAAAACCACGCACGTTTCCGGGTACGCAGACTCGCCATATTCTTCCATCACTGCAGAGAGCTAATTGTCAACAAATTGCACAAGCGTTTGCCTGCTGCGGCGCTGTGCTGGAAAGACTGCAAGCTCCCCTTTCAGGCTCTTATCGCAGCACTCTTTGCCGATAAATCACAGGTGCCCCTCGTTTGCCACCACCGTTTCCTGCAGACAGACTACAACTTTCCCCGCCATAGATTGACAAGTCAACTTCCTTTGTGAGTTGAAAAAGCCGCGTTCTTCGTTTTTAAGCCCACCGCAGAGACGCGAATGCCCATAGCCGCACCTTCCCAGAATGGGCACCTTTGTTCGTATATGTGATGAGCCAGCACAGATAGGCAGTGGCGCACCGGCTGGAAAAATTTCGGGGGGGGGGGCTTCAGACCGGTCAGCCCTTGCCTGCCTACGCCACTGATATATATATATATATATATATATATATATATATATATATATATATATATATATATATATATATATATATATATATGGGTTGCCGGTGAACGCTTCTCCAACGCGAGCAGTCGGTATTTCTCAATCAAGAAACTAGCTAGGAGACGCTGCCTGCGCCAACGTTGTCTCTCGCGGGCACGGAGGAAGAAACTGCTCGCGGGTGAGGGCGCGTTCTCCTTCTTTACGAGCTTTGTAGAGCGTTCATCTAAGAAAGAGCGTTTCCATCAACGCGCGCCTTTCGCTCTCTCACAAGACAGCAGATGGAAGAGTGAGAGAGAGGCACGCGCCGGGAGGAACGCGCCGAGGGCGAGCGCGTGTCTCCCGGCACGCTTGTTACGACTGACGCCTGACGCCTGACGCGGGACAAGGTTAGACTAAGAGGAGCTTCGCCCCTAAAAGGTAGTAGAGTTACTACCGTTTTGGCACCATTACTACATTTTTTGTCACTTAATTACTAGCTTAGATGTATGCTAGAGGTAGTAAATGTAATGTACTACCTCCACTGGCAGTAGTATATTACGCTGTTATTGTGATAGGCGTACGCGGAATTTAGACAAACTCTAAGTGATTTGATTATGTTTGAATAAGAGTCCCATGCAGCGGTGGTTGCATACATATACGGAAACAGAAAAATACAAGAATCTCAATCCAAAACGTTGAATACTTATCCGAATCTACTTCTGCTTACCGGAACAACGTGAGCGTCCTTAAGTAAGGACATATATCGCGTAGAAGGTTTGATCGTCCGTGTGCGGCAGTGTGTGCTGTGCTTTCTGGTTCTAACATGTTTCTAAGCTGTCACCTAAATAGTTCTATGTGCAGCGTATTCGCAGGGCTAATCATATGAAGTAATTAGCATTCGTTAATTCGTGTCACACGATGTAATTAGCAGCAATCAGCGTGACCGGACAATGCCTTACCGCGCTCATTTTTATTTGATCTTAATCAGAGAGAGAGAGAGAAATGAAGAGAAAGGCAGGGAGGTTAACCAGATATCAGATTTTTTGCAATACAGTCGACCTGATATGGCAAAGTAAAAAGTAAATATAAACGGAATTATAATAAGCCCGATACAGAGATTGCCATGGTAGTAAAGTTACTACCTTTGGTTTCTACCTATACCTAGAGCTAGTAACTGCAGGTAGTAAAGGACATGGTAGTAAAGTTACTACCTTGCCGTTTACTACCTGCAGGTACTACTTAGATACTCAATGTTGTGACAAGCATTTACTACCTCAAAGTTAGTAAGTAGCACTACCTTTTTTTAAGAGTGTACCTTGAAGAATAGTAAAGAGAACTCATACAATTCCCTCGACCACAGTCCTATGTCTCAGCTGCCTCGCAAGTCCTCTTTTTTGTGCCACTGCTTGCAGTATGCGACCATCAGCGGCATGCGCACTTCGTGTGCCACGTTTCTTGGGCCGAGGCGCTAATATCGAGGACGCCCCTGCTATACCATCATATGACTGTTTCACCTAATTGGCAGTAAAATCCAATGAATGCCGTCTGTACTTGGTTTAGCTTAAATAGCCCCACATTCTTGAAAAAACTCAGTCGGATTACAAGGAGTGTCAGTGAGACAGTGAACACGCCGTGTTTTTCTGTGTGAAACCCAAGATGTAATTATGTTCGTGGCACTTTGCCTTGTACACTCTCAATTGCAACGACATTCCTGAGCTATCGGGATAAGGTATCTTTCTGGAGACATCCTGCGCCACCACCACCGAGAGTGGCAAAGAGTGACCTAAGCGTACAAAACACTTCGCTAATGAAATGAAAAGTTGGCGCTGTCTGACATTCTGTACGATGTAATAATTGACTTGATATAAAAATAATTTTCGCAGTACATTCTATGCAGGAGTGCTGCTGCATATTCTCGCCGACACCATGGGCAGCGTGGGCGTCATGGTATCCGCCATATTGATCAGCAACTTCGGCTGGCTGCAGGCGGACCCCATCTGCTCTTTGTTTATTGCTATCCTTATTATGATCAGGTGACGTTCCATTCTTTGTTGTGAGTGAAAGTTATGTAGATGGAGATGGCGTTGGGATAGGCGGCTTTGAAATAGCCTATCTTCCCATGTTTTTTCTCGCCTCTAAATAAAAAAGTATTTTCCTTGCCATACGCACACTGTTGAGAAGGTCGCCCACAAGGTAATTTTTGTCCTTGTGCGGCGATTTTCTTTTTCAAAGTGCGCAGGCGTCCATGTTGGCAATACCGGCTGCGGCGGCTGCATTTCGATAGAGGCGCAAGGCTGAGGCCCGTGTGTTGTGCGATGTCAGTGCACGTTAAAGAACCCCAGGTGGTCAAAGTTTCCTGAGCCCGCCCTATGGCATCTGTCATAATCACAGCTGGTTTTGGGACGTTAAACCCCACATAACAACAATATGTCGGCAATAATCCAAGGCAAAATGCAGCTCCTTCTTGAGGCACACGAAGAGGAGCGCAATCTTGATACTGACGCGAAGTGTCGCCTCTTATGAGAGGGACGACGTCAAATAGCTGCGCGCTCTCTCCTGTTGTCTGGTCTTTGCTGAACAACACAAGCGTTCAGCCAACGCACCTTTTTGTCCGTCTGCTTAGATTGTGCAAGCTTGGTGATATTTTCTGCTGGAGGTGCAGGGTCCGGTAGATGTTAAAGGGGCCCGCGACATTTTTTCGACTGCCGTTCTGGAGCACTGGAGTGTGCGTATAGTACTGAATACTGGGATGAACGCAAGAAGAATTGTACAAATCGGCGCACAAGAAGTGAAGTTCTCATACACCTATAAGCTTAAAACCCTAGCAGACGGCCTGAATAAACGTTCGATAGCTTTTTCTAGGGCTAGTTGGTATTTGCTCTATGACATAATAGCGCAAAACTTGGACAAAAAGCAAAAGAGGAAGAGAGGAGAAGTCAAAGAAGGCGCCACACTTACAAATAGTCTATTAGGCTCACAGCACGTATGTACTTATGTACATGCGCACGCACTCTCGAAGCCATGGTATATCGGTTAGATAAACTCAAGTTATCAAGCAAAATACGAGACCAGTAACTTCCTTTCCCCATCATATAGTGACACAGATGTCTGGCTAACGCACTTTTGGCCACTGATATAAATAACATCGGCCTCAAGTATTTCCCGCAGGGTCTTGTTCTTGCTTCAGCCCAGAATCTTTACCTCAGGAAGCCGTGGTTCACGGCCGCATAGTCTACAATGCGCAGGAAGATTGGTGCTTAAAGATTTCTTCTTAATATCGTTTGCATGTTCCCTCGTACGGCCATTGACAAACCGCCCGGTCTGGCCGACGTAGCTTCTTCCCGCAACTTAGCGGAATCTCGTAGACTACTACTGTGGAACACTGCGCCGAGGCGCTTGCGGTCTTGATTTTGCAAGTCTTTGCGGTGTGGCCCATAATTAGGGGACATAGGCGGGACAACTTGTTCGTCGCAGAGAAAAGAATAGGAACGCCTGTTGGCCACCTTCTTGAGACTGTGGCTCACCGTGTGAATATACGGGACCACATGTGGCTTCTTGCGAGCATTCTGCTCACCTCCGCTTCCCATCTTGGGACCGTCGTTGCGTTTGAGCTTCTGCATCAGTGTTTCTGCCACCGAGTTGATGGCCGTGCGACGGAACCCGGCACGTAAAAGCCGCTCGACCTGATGTTCAAAACTAGACTGGAGCTGATGAACACACGACTTCCTTTGCTCGAATCGAATATAAACGTTCCCCTTCGCATTTCGCTCTCCCACTGACGTATGTGGCTGGATACAATCAGCGCGCACCTCTTATACAGAGATACCGGAGGTTTCTTCTCAAGGTGGCCTGTACAAATTACCTTGCCACCGCTCTTTTTGGCAGAGTTGTCGTCGTGGCTACAAAAGGAATGGTGAAACAAATGTATCAGTCAGGAGACGCAGTTGGTTTTTAAAATATTCTACTTAAAAAAGATTTCTTGTTTTTTGTCACCAATGCTTCTGTTGTGTCCTTGACATGCCTCCAGCACTTTCAGGTGAACCGGCGAATCGCTACACAGCTTAGCACCGCTGCTGCTACCGACCGGTTTCTGGCACCGCTTCCCCGCCAGGCACAAGAAATAAAAAGGAAAAAGAAGAAAAGCCCGAACAATCGTCTCCCGCACGGCTGCGTCTCCGTTGAGGGCGGGCAATAAACAAGCACGGCCGGACTGGAAAGGCGCGCGGGCTAGCTCGCGCGCCTTTTCAGACTGGCCATGAAAGAAGTTGCACGTGTTCGAGGCTACGCTCAGGGGAGGCGCTAGCTACGCTTTTTAAATCACCGCGACTAAGGCTTGCGTTTATAGGCCGAGGATACCCCTGGACACGAGTTTTTCTTTTTAGCATGTTTTATGCCGGGTTCCACCACGGCTTCGCTGCGCCGCTATACGTCACTACCGTGACGGATATGACGGAGTAAAAGTTACATAAACAATGACAAAGAAAGCACCAGCAGAAAAGTTCCTGCCAACGAGGCCGGATTCGAACCCGCGATCTCTCGAACCGCGACGAAAGGTGCCCGCCACGCTACCGACTGAGCTATCCTTGTCCATGTTGAAAGGGGAAGGGGGGGGGGGGGGCACGAACGCGCCTTATAACCATTTATTTAAACTTTCTCCATATCTCTCCTCGTTGTGTTGTCCGTTGGCTGGCGCCTGTGCCGCGACCTATATTAGGATACAACGTAAAAAAACGGCATTTGGCAACAAGGGCCGATGGACCGCGCGCGTCTGTGTTACTCCGCCGGCCAATCACAGAAGCACACAAAATCGTCGTCCTGCGACGTTTTTAAAATTGCGCCGTATTTATGCCTTCGGTACCTACGGAACGTCTGCTGTTCTTGAGTCCTTTCCTCGACAAAAGCCATGATGTGCTCGGGAAGCATGAACAAAAATCTGTTGAGTCGCAACGTTTCCGTCTGCAAAAGGCCGCGGCACACGTTCATTTCGCTTCCGAGCCCGTTTTATGCGTGAAACTGCAGCGGACTGAGTTGGGAAACTTGGGTGGCGGTGCTTATGGCGCGCCGGGTTTTCGCATTGGAAGCTCTTGTTTTCTGCTCCATAAAGAAATATCCTTTCCATATTCTCTTGTAATAACGAGGAGATAAATATTTGTGCACCGATTCATTATTGTTGCCACCCTCGCTTTAATTTTGTAAACATGGAAAGTTGAAAGGAAATATTTGAAGCTTTGAGAAAATACAATGGCTGGCGGTTATAAGGGCGTGGGAGGGGCTTGACCGCAGACTTCAGTTGTATTCGACTGTAGAATCAGTAAAACAAATTATAGTCATAGCACCAAAGAATACCTATAGTTCGGCCTGGGTAGAGTAGTGTCAGCGCTTTCGCCGAGGCTACCCTACCCTGAAAGCGCAGTTCGGTGCAGTTCGGTCATTTCACTTTCGTGTTTTACCGATTCCTATAACAGGGGGATCAGCCACGTTTTTTTCTGCTCAACCACACGGCCTGCAGGGATCGATGAATGTAAAAATGGGGATTGGCTTGTGAAACCAATCACAATGGCCTGCCACAGTCTTCACTGCAACGTAATCAAAAGTCACTTCCTGTAACAAAATGCGCCGTTGTGTACCGCCACGGGTGAAGAAGAACTCTGCAGAATGTGGTTTCTTGGTTTCAATAAAATTACAACCGCTTTACTTCTGGCGCTCCCACTCTCGCTGCGACATCACGGCATGGCGCAGTTCTAGAATAAACGATAACAACGGCACGCTCAACTGGTGTCGCAGGGCCCGTCTCCGCAGACGTACTTCAGACCTACGCCCGTAGAGCTATTCGATCTAGCTTACCCCTGTGCACGTACGTACGAGCCGTCGTCTCCAGGGAAAGGAGCAATAGCACAGTCTGTTACCCGAACGCACCAGAATGACGAACCAACCTCATCCTGCCGCTACTGCGACATCGCATTTCGTCGTCAACCGAACTCAGACGTCGAATTCATTCCACGGCGACGCTTCAGAGGATGCCGATGACAAGCTCGATCGTTGGCCCCATTGCAAGCCTCAATGACTGGAGCCAAGAGCGTAAGCTGCGCTATGTTTACTTCGCTCTGGAAGATTAGCTAAAACGTGGTTTGAAAACCATGAGGCAACATTGACTAGGTAGGACGAATTTCGTCGGCATTTTCTCAGTGCCTTCGCCAGAGCGGATAGAGAGGTGAGAGCTGAATTAGAAAGAGGCACGACTGCAAGGGCCGAACGAACGTCTGACAACGTACGTAAGGAAATGAATCAGCTCTTCACACGTGCAGATACTTCTATGAGTGAAGCCAAGACGGTTCGTCACTTCATGCTGGGCCTCTTTCATGTGCGCGCAAAAGTGTGTGCCCGAGACGAGCTGGCAGAGACGCCGACGATGACGACGACGAAGTGAACGCACGCGCAAACGTGCGCGAGCTCGAGCACGAGAGGGTTGCGGAAGAAGCGGGGAGAGAAGACGGAGGACAGACGGACTTGTGCTTTCGACACAGTCGGGTGTCCGGGCCCGAGTGTCGGCATTCTTCCTGCGGTCCACGAGTTGGAGCTCCGGGCTCCACGTGGCCGCCTGTATATCCTCCCCGTCTCCTGCACCAGGGCTGCAGTGACCGGCCGCATTCTTCAAGCGTCGCTACTTCTCCACGTCGCTCTCTGGCACGCTCTTCAGCAGGCAACGCCACCTCGGCTCCCACCTGTCGCCCACCCCACCAGACGGTGAGCCTGTGTCGGCAGAGACTTTTAGTAGGGACGCTAAGTTTGTTTTGTTGCCTAGTGTTCAGGTGTTGTGTAAAAGTGTGTGTGTGTTTGGTTGCCCTCTGTGTGTATAAAGTGTCTTCTGAAACGCACAAACAGCCTCGTCGCTTCGATGGGGACGCTCGCGTTCCCTTCCTAAATACATCCTTCTAGAACCTCGTATGACAATGGCGTCAGCGACAGGACGAGGCTGCTTGTAGCGTTCCCTTGCTCTCTCGAAAAATGGATTTGAACGAGCTCATTAGCATTGGCAAGAGATTAGGCCTAACCGGAGACGCACTCACACAATGGATAGACAAAGAGCAAACGCTTGAAAGGGAGGCGCGTGCCGCCGAACGCGATGCGGAGCGCGAACAAGCAGCGCGAGATGAACGTGCGAAGCACGAGAACGCGGAATTAGAAGAAAGAATCCGGCTACTTCGCCTGCGCGTAGGAGAGGCCGAGGCAGCTTTGGGTAGACGCACAAGTCCGTCGGAGGTCAGCGATCGTTCCGCGCTAGTGCAAGTGTGCATCCGGGACTCTCTGCCCCTCGTTGCTGAAGAACGAGATGTCGATGCATATGCCAGCCGTTGCGAAACGGTGGACAACAAGTCCAGAGGGTGTCGTAACGGGGCGGGATTGGTATGAAAACTTCGCCACCTCCCCGAGCACACCCATCAAGCACACCCAGTGCATCATAAAGGGCCGGTTTGAGCCCCATAAACCTGAAAGAGGATTCAGTAGTAAGAATCCCCCACGTTCCACGAAGGAACAGCGTTGCTATAACGCTTCTTGGAAGCCAAATGCAATGGTAGAAGGGGTGAGTGTGCTTCAAAGCAGCTCCCCTGTAGAAGCACTGATAGTTGCTTCATATAACGATGGTAGGTGTTGGGAAGAGAATTCTAAGGCGGTTGCCGCCGTTTCTGCGACCGCACCACCATTAAATGTGACAGATGGCAGAGGTATGTCCAAAGGCCACCTCAATGACTTGCTCGAGAAAGCAGGTAGTTTAACTTCTCGGTTCGGGAAAGGCGATATCCACGAAGAGAGAGCCGAAATACTCGTCGAACGTGACGCAGTCGACGTGTCCACAAAGTCTGTATTCTATAATGACCTGGGTATGTAGGACAACCTAAATGATCGCGTCACCAGCGTCCAGGAAATGACCGATGAACTGGCAGGTCAGCTCAGTAAAGACAGAGCGGTAGAGCATTGTTCCCTGAGCAGTAAGCAATCTGGTGCGTCACCCAAAGCATCTGTGGCTACAGAAGACGCTACCTATGAGGTGTCACGATCATTGCCGGCTTATGGGGCTATGCAAGACGCTGGTTCCTGGTCAGAGGTCAGTCGTGCGCGTCCGACTCGTTACGTGTCGCCGCAACCCCTTCAGTTGCGTCTTAATATTTTTCGTGTCCATCCTCCAAATGACACTGGCCAAGGCAAGCTTTCTGAACGTGGCAGTTCCCCCAGCGTTTTCTTGCGAAAGCGGTAAACGCTGCTGTCGTCAGAAATGCCGCCTTGCATTTCCTGCGCTTTCTGGACCCGCATGCAAAGCGGCATTCGTCTATTGTGGGACGCTATTACTTGAATAACGCCCACACAGTAACCGATTGCCATGTTTAGGTTTGACTCGGAGCTTCACACTTGTACATATTGTGTGACTTTAAACCTGTTCCTAAAGTACCTCTGCAGAGATGTGTCCCCCAGTTGTCAAGATCATAGTGCCACTGCTACTTTTGACTTCGACCGAACACTGGTTGGTTCTGCATCTTGTGTGAATGTCTTGTGAATACTGTGTGACATATTCGACTTTATAGGTGCATGTGCAGTGATATCTTTCAGACTTTTGTCGAGCGTGTAGTGCACTGCTTTCTATGTGTACAGCTGTGTGAGGGAATGTCTAGCGCGCATGCAGTCCTTTTGTTTACGTGAACGTCTGAACAAAAGACTTAAATGGGGGGCCTGTGTCATGTGCGCGCAAAAAGTGTGTGCCCGAGACGAGCTGGCAGAGACGCCGACGATGACGACGACGAAGTGAACGCACGCGCAAACGTGCGCGAGCTCGAGCACGAGAGGGTTGCGGAAGAAGCGGGAGAGAAGACGAGGCAGACGGACTTGTGCTTTCGACACAGTCGGGTGTCCGGGCCCGAGTGTCGGCATTCTTCCTGCGGTCCACGAGTTGGAGCTCCGGGCTCCACGTGGCCGCCTGTATATCCTCCCCGTCTCCTGCACCAGGGCTGCAGTGGACCGGCCGCCTTCTTCAGCGTCGCTACTTCTCCACGCCGCCTCTCTGGACGCTCTTCAGCAGGCAACGCCACCTCGTGCTCCCACCTGTCGCCCGCCCCACCAGACGGTGAGCCTGTGTCGGCAGAGACTTTTAGTAGGGACGCTAAGTTTGTTTTGTTGCCTAGTGTTCAGGTGTTGGGTACAAGTGTGCGTGTGTTTGGTTGACCTCTGTGTGTATAAAGTGCCTTCTGAAACGCACAAACAGCCTCGTCGCTTCGATGGGGACGCTCGCGTTCCCTTCCTAAATAGATCCTTCTAGAACCTCGTATGACAGCCTCAAAGAAGAGACCCTTGCCGGCCTAATTCGACACCCACCGACGACACTTCCAGAGTTCCATGATGAAGCCACTGCCATGGAAAAGACCGTTCAAAAGTGGACCAGGCAATACGACCATGACGCTGGGAATTCCAAGGAGCTTTCTGTCGCTACCCTCGGCAACGACATCATCGTCTTACGAGAACTCATCAGAAATGTCATAAGAGAGGAACTGCAGAAGATGCAGGCGAGTGCATCCCCTTTAGTGCTACTTTCCGTGGCTGAAATGGTGCGCGCCGTCGTCAGGCACACTGTCCATGTTGCGGAATGGTACGAGGCGCCATCGCAACGTCGTGGTGAGTTATGCGGAAGCAGTACAATGATCATACCGCCACGGGTGAAGAAGAACTCTGCAGAATGTGGTTTCTTGGTTTCAATAAAATTACAACCGCTTTACTTCTGGCGCTCCCACAGTGTTCTGGAAGTTCACCGGCCTCCGGAGGTGAGGCCGCTGACGCTGAACGTAACGAAGATCCTTCATTACGACGCCAACCACGACAGCATGCACAGGCGCAGCCGAATACCGAACGAGGAGTGGTGGCTTTGAACATTCCCGTAACCGCAGATGAGGAATAAGTAACCGCCTTAGCTGGAGCGGGCACCGCAGTTATGAGCGCGCGCTTTATACGCAAGCTAACGAAAATTTTTACCAAGTACGCGGGACTGCAGATTCGCACTGCTGGAGGTCATTCTTAACTCCGGCGGGAAGATGTACTGCGCGTTTAAGAGTTCGAGGGTTTCTGTACATGGGGGATTTCGTTATCCTGGTGGGTTCCTCGAGGGACATAATCCTCTGAATGGGCTTATTGCAGGCTAATGGAGCTGTAATTAACTTAAAAGAGTCCCGTGCAAAGTTTTCCACGGCGCACGACTTAGCATGCAGCACTGCCGAGAGCTTTGTCAACGCATAAAGGAATGCCGACGACAGCATCACGTTACCGCGTTAAGTGTTAGTGTATTTTCAGCCCACGTAACCTGCGACGAATCGGATGACTATGAGGGTATTGCCGAGGCAAATGTTGCGCTGCTGCTCGAATGGTACACCTGCGCTGCCGGAGGCCTCCTTCTTCTGCAGAATAAATTCTCGCAAATTCTGCTGACAAATTGCAAATGAGTTTCAGCGCCTTCCTCAGCGTACAGCAGTGGCTTTCCTCAGTGAAATTACTGATAACTCAATCGTCGACACCTTGCAAGCGTCTTCACCGGCTACCACAACTCCTGCCAGCCTGAGTGGCCGTTTAATGGCGACTTGACAGATCTGCAAAAGCAGCAGTTGTTAGGCCTTGTCACAGAATTCTGTAGCTATTTCTCAACACAATCAAAAGTGAAGACACAATCATTGCGAAACACTGCATTGTTACGGAGGAGTCAGTACGGCCTGTTCGCCAGCATCCATACCGCGTATCACCTATAGAAAGGGAGGCAAAAAATTACACCATCTCCCGCTAAAGGGGACCATGAGGCGATGCGAAGCAGCACGGGGGGTGCACACCGCGTTTGCATCGGTTGGACTAGGTATCTCGTTTGCATCGGTTAGACACTAGCAGACGCTGCCTGCGTCAGCGTTGTCTCTCGCGGGCGAGGGCGCGTTTTCGTTCCTTGCGAGCGCGTACAGCGTTCATCGAAGAAAGAGCGTTTCCATAGTCAACGCGCACCGTTCGGAGAAGAAAGGAGGAGATGAGACAAGGAGAGGAGGAGGAGGAGGATTTGCATGCGCAGTCCGGGTGTGAACACCGCACGGCGGATGGATGGAGGGACGGAGGGAGGGAGGGAGTGATATAGTCCCGTCCATAAGCTGCTTCTCATCTAAAAGGTAAGGTCCAAGGAATGCTAAATTATGCCATCCAGCCGTCGACAAGTCTATGGGTGTCACCTGTCGTGCTGATAAGGAAGAACGACAACGCACTCCGCTTCTGCGCTCGCTATAGACGACAGAACAAGGTCAGTGTAAGGGTCGTCGGAATGAGACGGGGAATAGGTACGCCAAGGTAGCCAAACAGGCGCCGGAAAATACGCGCATCCGCGCGGTGAACAGGTGGGGAAGGAGGAGGCCATTGTGAGGCTGTATTGTGCAGCTGGTTTGGCGCCCTCACTCCCTCCCCGCAGCGTGGTGGGCAGCAAGCGTACCCAATGTGTTGTTCGTGGTTGTCATTGGTTACAGCGCCGTCGGGGTGTAAATCGCCGTGTATGATTGGCTGTGAGGTGTTCAGGGGCAGAGCAACCGGTGTATATAAGGTGGCCCCTTTTGCCGGGCAAGGAGATCGGAAGCCAGAGACTGGAAGCAGGACTGGAAGCGGAGGTTGGAAAGGCTGAAGGTAAGCAGTAGGTTGGAGGGTAGCCCGAAGGTTGGTGAGGACGGAGTGGATAGCGCTAGAGAGTACATCTAGCACCACTCCGGGTGGTGGTTACGGTCGCAGGAGCAGTGCGATGCACTGGGGTCGGCTCTGTCGAATGGAAGCGATCGTTCCACCAAGGTCCTCCCAACCGGGGCCCGGGCGCGGATAGTGCTAGAGGGGACATCTAGCACGAGTTCGGGTGGTGGTTACGGTCGCAGGAGCAGTGCTATGCACTGGGGTCGGCTCTGTCGAATGGAAGCGATCGTTCCACCAAGGTCCTCCCCACCGGGGTTCGGGCGCGGATAGTACTAAAGGGGACATCTAGTACGAGTCCGGGCGGTGGTTGAAGTCGCTGGAGAGGTGCTATGCACTGGTCGGCTCTGCCGAATTGGAGCGACGGTCCCACCGCTAGGCCCTACCAACCGATGGCTTCACCTAGGTCCTACCAACCGAAGCTAAGTCATGTAACTGTCTGTCAATGTATATATGTACTGTCTGTCTCGGATATAAAGTCTCGTGTTGTGTTTGTGTGAAAGGCTTATCTCCATCTTTCAAGTCGACAACGCGACGGCGGGCAGATAGCAGGAAGGCTTCCGTCCATCCTTCTTCGCAGCAGTAACGCTAGCTGTAGGAGCTCGGCTCCAAAGAGACGAAGAAGAGAAGCAGGAGGGGGATCAGAAGCTGGGAAGAGAGGACAAGTTCCTCACCATGACGACAAGGTCACATCACTTTCTAGAAATCCCCTTGCCTGAAATTTACTGTCAGCAAACACGATGTCTACGCTTTGCCACAGATCGATGATGCCCTTGACTGTCTGCGGCACGCTCAGTATTTTTATTGCGATAGCAATTATATGGACAGTCTCGGCTGGGTTTTGCCGTACCCGTCGCCGCCGTCATGAACGGTATATGTATAAGTACGTTTATATTATAAAAATCCCAAAGAAAAATAATTCAGATAAATACTTCCGAAGCGTGGAATTGAACCAGGAGCCTCTCGCTCCGCAGCGCGTGGCGCTAACCACTACGCCACGAAGAGCATAACCTTGAGAGAGCTAACGGCGAGCCTTATATACACACCCTTTACCGCTGGCAGGACTCAGAGACGGCAGGCGCTTATAAGCGTTTCTTCATTACCAGCGATATGGCGCGAGGAGCGCAACGGCTGCATTTAAAAGTCGTCGGCCAGCTCGCTCGCTTCTTCTAATATTTGCGCAGAAAGAACCTTGCCCTCCCGCTGTCTGCTCGCGCTGTTGTCTCGTGGTGAGAAGAAGAGGGATGTTTCGAGCTTTCGCCGTGATGTCCGCGCTGATGTTACGGGAGCGTGCGAAAGTCACTCGAGCTCAAGGGAAGCCGCCAAACGAACAAACAGAAGATGAACGCGAACTATCGAGTGTCACAGCTCCACACTTGAAGCACGCTAGTTTCCTTCGCTGCTTCGGCTGCCTTTACAACAGGAGCGCTGTCCAAACTGAGAGTATCCATTGTGACAGCTTATTCGCGATCGTTCGGTGTATATCTGTGCGTTTGTTTCGTGCGTGCTTCACTAGACAGTTCGCGCTCATCTTCTGTTTGTTCATTTAGCGGCCTCCCCTAGCTTTGTATGTGTAGCTTTGTGACACACAACGTATAAAGCCCTTCGTACCAGCACGCGCTGCCCACGGGAGGCGCTCACTTAGCAAGTGCATGTTTGCTACAATTAATATTGCTCCTGAAGCTGCGAGCCTCACTTCGTATGGCATTACAGTTTCTTGCTATCGCATTCATTGCTTCGGTCGCCCTTGCGGCGAAACTGTGACTTTTTCTTTTCTTCATTATACCTCAAGTCAATGTATTGGCAGATAGATAGATAGATAGATAGATAGATAGATAGATAGATAGATAGATAGATAGATAGATAGATAGATAGATAGATAGATAGATAGATAGTGTTGGGTTCAAGAGCGAAGCACCCACCCGAGGACTCTCCACTGTCGCCCTTCTACGGGCACAGCGTTCCTCACCTCCTGCGGCGGCCTGAAGTCCTGCACCCCCTGCGGCGGTCAGGACTGAACAAAGACGGCGTGACGGCCGATTTCTCCTATGGAGATCTGCGGCCAGCGGACAATCGACCGTGGTCTGGGAAGCAAGCCACGTGCAGCATCGCCGAGAATCCCCAACGCGTGTTCCGTGAACTGACGGGCACGTGATGTTGACCTGTCAGCTCGGCCCTGGGATCCCGGCTCCGAGCATGCTCCCACGTCTGACCGGCGCCAGACTTCGAGAGAGAGGAGAGAGAGAGGCGCACCGGTGATCGACGTGGGAGAGGCGGGTGCAGATGAAGGCATTGGGTGAAGGGACGTGAAGATGTACATCTAAACGGCAGCCAACCAGAATTTGAGAGAGAAGGACATTTTCTGATTCTGATTGGACTGCGAGAGTGCTTTGTTTGAGAAGTGTATAAAACCCGGTGAATTGTATTGTAAGGAGGTGGATCATTAAACCTTGTTTTTAACAAGAAGATGTCGGAGCCGTCCTTCCCTCAAGGTGCCAGCAGGTGAAGGAGCCCGCCTTCAATCCCCTGGTCGGCAGCTTGTCAACCGTTTCGCTGACAGCGGGATGAGCGGGCGAACAAGAACAACGAAGAAAGAAGTTAACTGGCTCAGTCGGACAGGACCTGCATGGCTGAACTGAGGACGACAGCGGGGAACGACATCGGCCGAGACTGACGACAACCACCGACTCACTATCGCATCACTGGGCCAACGAAGCAAGGCTAGTCCACCACATTCCGAGGAGGAAGAGCGCACCGCAAGGCTACTTCAGGCGGGTACCTCTTGATTTTCGGTCGGGCGCAGGCAATGACAAAGCGTTATAACTTGCGTGTCAGAGAAAGGCACAGCTCGGAAATGAACGGGGACGGGGCGGAAAACTTGCAGGCGTTGGGAGTCGCCGACAGCGACGCGGGGGGTCAGGGTAGTGGCACGTCAGATACGGCGTCGGAACAGCAGCTAGCGCTGCTACAGCTTCAGTTGAAAATTGCTGAGGCGGAAACAGAGAAGCATCGCTTAATACTAGAAAGCCAGCGGATGCGAGCCCGCGAGGGGGCTGAGCCTAACGACGGCGGTGAGAGCTTATCGCTTGGCGGAAGGTCAGAGGAACACAGGCGGCTGAAGTTTGCGAGCTTGCTGAATGAAGGGTGTACTGGCACCAATGCCGAACCAAGAGGCACTCGTGCCGATGTGGTTCGAAGATGTAGAGGCAACGCTCGATTCTCATGAGGTTCCGGCCGAGTGGTGGGCTGGGCTTGTTTTGCCGCAGTTGAGCGAAAGGGCACGAGGACTGCTGTGCAGGCTAAAGGCAGAGGAGCGGAAATTTTACTCAAAGCTTAAGTCTAGCATTTTAGATGGTCTCAGGCTTACGGCAGCGGAATACAAGAGGCTGTTTATGGGGTCGCGAAAGGGAGAAAAGGAATCGTGGGATCAGTTCGCCGTGCGTCTTGAAAATTATTTTGACTATTATGTCCAGAGCTCGAAGGTACGCACGTACGAGGAACTCAAGCAGCTAGCTGTGGCGGATCGCTTGAAAGAATGTTTGAGCCCGGAGGCGAGATCGCATGTCGTTCTTAATGAACAGGAGGCGTTTTTGTCACACAGCGCCGTGGTTAAGCTGGCGGAGAGCTTTGAGGAGAGCGAAAAGTGCAGGCCGGCGCAAAAGAGGGCGAGTGCTGAGGACAGGCAAAATAAATCGGAAACATCGGGAGATGCCTACGCGGGTGTAAGGTGGAACAAACGATGTTTTGAATGCAAGGGAACTGATCACCTAGCCAGGGAGTGTCCCAATAAACGCTCAGTTGTAAAGCAAGGCACTAGTCCAGTGGCGCGTCAAGAAGACAAACCAGTGGTTGCGAAAGTGACGGCATCCGCATTCGAGTCTGGCGTGGCAGTGACAGACGGGTTGGGGCAATGTAAGCAGAAGCAACCCAGACTGACAACGGTAACACTCAAAAGCTCAGGTCAGTCATTCGACGCAGTGATAGACTCGGGAGCCGAAGTAAGCGTTATCAGAAAGGCGGTGGTGCCGAAATACAATGGTACAGGTTCGCGGATGAAGCTAATGGGAGCGTTCGGGCAACAAGTAACGACTGAGTTAGCTTACGTGCCATTGATATAGCGACCGAATGAAGCCGCTACGTCGCACCCGAGGTGGTTCAGTCAGCCGTGCTTTGCGCACTCACGGATGAGCTACTCGAGGGGACCGACGCACTGATCACACCTAACGATTACGCGCGACTTCTAGAGGAAAGGGGAAAAATTGACGAGTTGTGTGATGAGCGCTCCATGGTTAAAGAGACCGAAGCAGTGGCTGAGCTGTCAGAAGAGACGCGCGAGGAGCAACAGGTGACTTCGTGCAGTGTAATAACGGAGAACGTCAACAAGGGTTCCGAGCCAGTTAAAGGGGCCCTCTAACACTTTCCTCGCACCCATTTTTTATTTGCCGGTCGCGTAGACAGATGGCTGAGGATATTTTTGGCAGGTGTCAAACCTCCCATATCAGTTGATTTAATATTTTAATCGTTCAATGAAATCATCACATCGCTGCCGACCGCATCAGCGCGTAGTGGCGCTCGTCAGAACTATTTGTGCGGAAATGATGACTTAGGGCTCGAGCCGGTGATTGGATGAAAGTAGCACTATAAGTGCTCGCGGCACTACGTCGGTAAGCAAGTAATATTCGGCTTTGTCTTTTCACCTGCGTAGGTTTTTATTGAACGCCAATAGACGCAGTCGCAGTAGAAAGATCCCCACAATCATCAAACGCGATAGAGGCGCTGGCCCCCGCTTCGCCTCTTGCCTTTTGCTTACACGAGTCGTATGTCCATACGAAAAGAATTCCTTTGTTTCATCTCTCTTGTGTGCGTTCGCGACTCGCTAAAGCGCTGAACCACTGGGTGGAATTTGCCGTTCTGTCAAAGTGTGCTGTCGCGCGCAACGTTACTAGCTATAAGGGAACTTGAACGTGTCCGCTGAACCGGTATACGCAAAGACGTACTGGATACCGGATAGCGTTGTTTGTCACAGTCAAGTGGCGCCAGCTGTGGGTGGTAAACAGAACAAGCAAAACCGCGTGATCTATGTCCTCCGAGATACCGGCAGCCACTCGCTACCCTACAGCCTCGACAATTTGTGTCGCGCTGAGAAGCGGTGTCGAATTTTCACGGGTGCTTTACCGGCGAAGCTTCATCATACAAAGCTAAAGCAACTAAAACCGTCAGCAACTCGAGGGCTACATAGCGCGCGACGACCACTCAAAAGATTCGAAGCGGACGGCAACCACTCCAGGTGGTCTGCCGTGCTTGCGCATGCAATGTTTACACCCGGTATTCCGCTCTACGCAGTGTTTTGCGCATTGGGGTTATGTTGACACGCTAAAATTCCCTATTCCCACTTCTATGATTCCATGTCTGCGCGTTTAGCTGAACAACCCGTGAAGAAACGTTGCCGAGTATGGTCGCATTCGCCGGCCCCTCTCAGTGGTCATGACGGCGAGTTTAAAGACGACGTCACTCGTCTTGAAGTGTCTTAACACGGAACGACGCGTAAAGCCTCGGTTCGAAGCACGAGCGTCCGCTCTTACAAGTGGGAGCGGTCAGAAAACCTCATAACTGACAGTGTGGCACGCTCTCGCTCCGCGTTGTTTGTTGACATGGCAACGGCGTCATCACTACACTGGAGCGAACAGGCAACGATGGCGTACGAACTTCCGCCACGTAGGCGCCTAAAGCCAATTTTATTGGCCGAGCTCTGTGACGTTTGTGGAGAGTGAAATGCGATCACCTGACCCCGCGAAATCCAAGTTGAGGGTCCGCATTTTTTTGCTTGTATTTTGAACTTTGTCTCCTTAATAACGTTGCACTGCCTGCTCCTATCGCTGTCATTCTTGTAGCATTCGTCTGTCCACCCTCTAGTCTACGCAATACGCACATGAAAACGGGTGCGAAAAAAGTGTTAGAGGGCCCCTTTAAAAGCGCACGACAAGAGTTTAGTGAGGCTCAGGAGTCAGACCCGACCTTGCGGGATGCTTGGGCGCAAGCAAAGGCCGGAACGCATGGCATGCTCGTTCAGGACGAGTTATTGCACCACTTGGAACATATCCCGGGTCGCATGTACAGGCAGCTAGTGCTACCGTCGGATAGGCAAAAAGAAGTGCCTGAAATGGCTCACGGTTCATCGCGGGCGGGTCATTTAGGAAAGCGGAAAACGCTACAGCGGAAGAGAAGCTCATTTTACTGGCCGCAGGTGTCTCGAGACGTAAAGGAGGTCTGTAGACCGTGTAACGAATGCCAGGTGAAATCGCTGGCGGAGCTTCGAACTAGTTCAGCTGCAGCAAGTGAGGAAGTCGCTAGAGAAAGCGAAGCCACTCAGAGGGAGTATGTGCAGCGGTATGACTTGAGGCCCCCAGATCCGGGAAAGGAATTTATTCTCGCCACAGACTCATGCGATTACTCCACACGCGCGTGCCTGCCACAGCAGGACGTTGAGAGCAAAGAGGGCCCTGTTGCCCATCTGAGCAGAAAGCTTGGCCCGGCCCAGACACGACGGGCCATAGTAGAAAGGGAAGCTTATGCGGTCATTTGGGCGCGGGGAAAGTTGGTGGCATGGTTATTCGGGGTGTAATGAAGAAGAAGACAAGGAAGGCAAGGAAGCAAGCCGCAGCGTTGGCGACAGTCTCGTGCCTCGAGCGAGCGCTTGCCCGGATTTTGGCTGCTTGACGCTCGCTGTTTGTCGGAGCTCGCTTTTGACGTTATCCGTCGTCCAGACGTCAATAAACCACGTCGCATTTGGTGGAGGTGCGTGGGTTCCCACTACCAACCTGGAACTTCGCTCCCGGACGCTTCGACCTGTCCCTGTCCCCAACGTTATCATGGCTGACGCTAACCCTGCCCAGCCTGGACCTTCGGCAATCCATGTCACCTGTGGCGCCGTTCACCGTCAGCGGGACCCGCCCATCTTCAACGGCTCAGGTGACTCGGATGTTGAAGATTGGTTGACTGTCTACGAGCGAGTAAGTGAGCACAACAAGTGGAACGATCCCATGAAGTTGAGTCACGTCACGTTTTATCTCGCTGATGTCGCTCAACTGTGGTATCATAACCACGAGGCCAATATTCCAACTTGGCCTGTCTTTAAGACCTCCATTGCGGACGTCTTTGGCCGACCTACATTGCGCAAACTTCGCGCTGAGCAGACCCTGCGTCAACGTGCTCAGCAACCAGGCGAGAACTTCACGAGCTATATCGAAGATGTGCTCAACCTTTGCAGCCGTGTGAGCTCCGCAATGACTGAGGACGAGAAGATCAAGCACATTCTGAAAGGCATCGAGGACGACGCCTTTCAGATGCTTCTCGCCAAAAATCCCACGACGGTGGACGCCCTGTTACAAAGCTGCTGCAGGTGTGCCTGCGACGGTGTGGCGCCGCCAGGGGACATGAGTTTCTGTGCCGCACGTGCGGGTGTGCTTCGTGTGTGCGAACGCTTTTAGTTAGCACAGAAGGAAGGCCAGCCGAGAAGAACGTCTGGTCCCGAGCCGAAGAGTCGACCCCGTCCGGCACATCTGGAAGTGATTCGTCCAGCGAGGGCCCACCTTATCGGCGTCGGGCCACACAAACTGTTTGCCGGTGTGTGTCTCCGCACGTGCACGTGGCCGTGTGATGTGATCGTCTCCGGCGTCGTTTCCCGGACTTTTGGTAATTACGGCCATGGGCGGGTCAAGTATGGAGACCTCCCATCCTCTCCCTCCTCCCTCGCCCAGGAGCCAATGGTGAAGTCTGGGCAACAAAAAGCGCGGAACCCAGAGAAGGAGGAGAGATAGACAGAGAGAAAAGAACTCTCTGAAGAGAACGCACTTGTAAATATGTAAATAAACGTCTTTTAAGTTTTCCTCAACCTCTGCCTCGGTTCCCGGCTCCCGAATCCCAAGTGCCTGCAAGTCGTCTCCGCCGCTCCACCACACGCTACCCGCTGGCCGGCTAATTCAGCTGGTCAGTCGCAACAACTGGATGACAGCGGTGAGATTCGTTACCCGGAGGTCCGACGTCGGCATGGGAGATCCTTGCGGTCCGCAACGGATGGTGCAAGCGTCGGAATCGACTCCGCCGGGATCATGGCTGTAGGGTGGTGAGTGCTTGGCTTTTCTTCACTGAGATTTTACCAGGCTTTGTTTTGATTTGTGTTAGAAAAGATGGTAATTTCGGTAGCTATTGTTCCACGTTAATCTGAGAACGGGAACGTAGTAGTATTTGTGTGTTAGTGAAGAATTAGCAGCACTTGCAGCAACCATGAACTTAAAGGCATTCAAAAGACCGCTTTTGCTAGAGTTAGCGAAAAGGTTGGGTTTGGAGGTTCGGGAGCTAATTAGAAAGCCAAAGATCATCGAGGCTATCGAGAACCTTGGGCCAGACGATGACGAGCTGTCAGTGTCTGGAGCTCATTGAGGAAGAAAAATATCAGAGACGCATTGCACAGGAAGAAAATGAGAAACGCATTGCTGAAGAGAAAGAAAGGGAGGACAAGCGTTTTGAAATGGAGCTTCAGATGAAGCTTCGTGAACTCGAGCTGCTCAAGGCTCGAATTAGAGGGGGTAGCAAAGCATCTAGCGGAGTAGAACGAATTCCGTTCAAAGTTGAGGACCTTATGCAACCCTACCGCTCCGGAGAGGACATAGGTCGGTACTTGGTGAACTTCGAGCAAACATGCGAGAAGGCGGGTGTTACCAAAAGAATGTGGCCGCGATGCTTGCAGACTTTATTACCGTGCGAGGCTGCCGATATAATTGCCTGTTAGACAGAGGAGGAAGCAGACGACTACGAGCAGGTTAGGTCGAGCTTGCTAACTAAGTTGGATGTTCGTCAGTTCGAGGCAAAGCAGCAAAGCGGTAGTGCATCAGTAGATGTAGAGCACGAAAGGTGCGGTGTAGTGGCGAGCGCGGTGCCGTTCAGGGCCGCAGAAAAGCCTAGCGCACGTAGGAGCAGCAGCGTGTTCATGCGGGAGGAAAGCTCATCAGCGAGTGAACATGACGCGCTTGCGGTTGAGGCCGTTCAAGGCCAAATGGAGCGCGACGGGGTGATGTGCCAATGGGATGTGGATGAGTTGGCACATGCATCACTAGGGAGTGTCGCGGAAGCTCGTGCCGATGCGGGCGATGGTAGCAGTGCGCTAGCGAGTGAAACTGGGTTATCAGCGGTTAACAATCCCCGAGTGTGTGAGGGTAAGAGCACGCTCGCGAGTGTGAGAGGTTTATCTGCTGTTAACAATACCAGAGTGGTAGTGGAGGCCGTTCCAGGCCAAAGTGAATGCGGCAAGGTGATGTGCCAATGGAATGTTTGTGAATCAGATAGGCCAGCTGTAGTCGATTTGGCACATGCATCACTAGGGAGTGTCGCGGAAGCTCGTGCCGATGCGGGCGATGGTAGCAGTGCGCTAGCGAGTGAAATTAGGTTATCAGCAGTTAACAATCCCCGAGTGTGTGAGGGTAAGAGCGCGCTCGCGAGTGTGAGAGGTTTATCTGCTGTTAACAATGCCAGAGTGGTAGTGGAGGCCGTTCAAGGCCAAAGTGAACGCGGCAAGGTGATGTGCCAATGGAATGTTTGTGAATCAGCTAGGCCAGCGGTGGTCGATCTGGCGCATTCATCACTAGGGAGTGTCGCGGAAGCTCGTGCCGATGCGGGCGATGGTAGCAGTACGCTCACGAGAGAAATGAAAGTAACTGCTATTGATGCCGAAGTGGTAGTTGAGGCCGTTCATGGCCAAAGTGAACGCGACGAGGTATCGTGCCAATCGGATGAGAGGGAAGCGTCTAGGCAGGCCCCAGACGATTTGGCGCGTATACACAGGGAGTGCGTCGCGAAAGTGGATCTTGCCTGCGAAGTTCGAGATTATGTCGGCTCGCTAGACGACAAAGCCAGTGCATGCTTAGGAGAGTGCGCTGAAGCACGTTGTAGGGAGTGCGATGCAGGTGCGGATAGCGCTCAGATATGTGAGCTGCGGAGCTCAGATTCACCCAACTGCATTGTTCCTAAGTGTGCTAGGCTGTCCGCTAGTCAGATAGAAAAGATCAGCTGCCAGTAAATAACTTGGACTGCGTGAGTCGATCGGCTAGCGAGAACAGTGAGATTTCTCAGGCAGAGGAAATGCGAGTGAAAGGCTCGAAAAGGAGCAGCAAAAGGAGGAGTAGACGTAAAAAGCGTCATAGAGAAAGGAATGCCGCCGGGAGCGCGGGGCGGTTGACATCAGACTTCAAGCGAGGAAGCAAGAGTGCGAGCAAGGTGCGCTTTTCGCGCGTGGAGAATAGGTGGATAGCAAAATCTCGGTTGTCGCAAGGAATTGTGGGTTACTCCGCAGTCTGCTACAACGTCCGGCTCGAGGCTTCGCGCCGCCGCCACATGCCGCCGTCGTTTCGTGGTTGGAAGTCAGGATTCTCCGTTCACGTATGCGCTTGGCGTTTGTTCACGACGCAGCTTTGGTGAAAAACCGCAATGCAAGCATCGCTCGACAGTTCCGAAAGTACATGTGAGCTGGCAATGCTTCGTAACCCTCCATGACTGTGGCTGTGTGGTGGGTATGTCATGTCCCCAAGGAGTCATGTCGAGTAGTCATAGAACGTTTACGATTAACTAGGCTAGGTTCGACAACATAACGTATGTAGCCTCTAATACATTGCAAGTCAACCACAGAAGTGGATGACTTGTTCTTACGACGATCCCGACAACGCCGATCGCGAAACGTGGTTATAGGGTCGCGGGATCGAATCCCGGCCGCGGCGGCTGCATTTCGATGGAGGCGAAATGTTGAGGCCCGTGTGCTGTGCGATGTCAGTGCACGTTAAAGAACCCCAGGCGGTCGAAATTTCCGGAGACCTCCACTACGGCGTCTCTCATAATCAGAGCTGGTTTTGGGACGTTAAACCCCACAAAACAACGAAACGTGGTTATGTGATCGGCGAATGCCAACGTGAATGGGCAATCGGTTTTGTAACTTGCGTTCGCTGATACACGTGGTTGCAATATTACACTTGGCGAAGGATGTCGAGTGCTAGACGTTCCGCAATCGCAGTTATCACTACGCGCCGCAGTTGTATACATTGAGCATATTTCGTTTCAGAGGCCGTATACCGAGCGTACCGAGGCTCCGTAATATCACAGAGGCGCAAAGAGCGCGCGTTGTCGTCCGCTGCTGCCTCCTATTTGCTGCCTCCCGTTTTTTTCTCGAGAGATAGGTGCCTCGTATCACTGCACAGAGAAGGCACTTATTGCTTTGAGTACATGAAAAGCGCATGAATAAAGTTGACCTCACTTCTCTTCCCTGTTTCGTGCAGCCTCATTAGTTTTTTTTCATTGTACCTAAATAAACACGGCACATAATCGATGTGCTGAGTATCCTTACTGGGCGCACCTGTTTCTATGTAATTGATTGTTAACTAAGTTATTGGCACTAGAAACCAAATGACTCAAGTTAGTTGCCAGAACACTTGCCTGTGACGAAATGGTCTTCGCATATTCTGGTTCCTACATTCGGAACCCAGAGCTCGCCTGTCACGGTCGCTCGTTTGAGGGCAACTGCCCATTTATACTTGCGCGCTTCATTCCCAGGGAAACGAAACATTTTCTTTCCTTCCACGGAAGAATTAGTGCATCCTAATCCCGAGCAGCAAACCATAATAACTTCACAGAAGCGTTTTTTTTCTCTGCGAGCAGCGGAGTCGCGCAGCAAGAACCGACATACAAGGCCGAACGAAGGAACCGGGCAGCTAAGCGCCGAACCGGAAGTCGGGTGCAGACGAAAACGTCATTTTGCTATCTACCTATTGGGCTAAGACGCGTGCGAGCCGACGAGCGAAAAGGGAAAGAAAGGCGCACTATGATCGAACACGGTCAGAGGGGCATGTCAGCAGCCGTGGACACGTGCCGTTATCCTACCGTCGCTTTCTTCACGGTAAATTGTCGCGCGAGTTCAGGGTAAGGCCCCTCCGCGAAGCCGTCGAACAATGCCACGGAGGGAAGACGCTGGCGGCGGTTGTGGCGCTCCGCAGTGAGGCGAACACATGTGTCATCCTTCGTGCTTCCTGTTTGACAAAAACGTTCAGTGCGCGCCCCCCGTGAGTACGGCTAAAAAGGGCCAGACAGACATAGGTGGTCAAATGCCGTGAATGGAGACACTTAGAACACTTTTGTTTTGATTTTCTTAGTTGTGGGAATGGTGTCTCGAGATCTCCGCGATCAGTGGTCATTATGTAACTTGTTGCGAGTTTTGTTGTGTAGCTTTCTTCTAGACGTTCGATTTGTTTCGCGAATATTGTTGTTTGCTGAGTTGTTAGCCATTGTGAAGAAGCAGTGGAAAGTGTGTTGTTTGTTGGGAGCTTAGAGACACGTGTGAGATCGTCTCAAGTGTTCGCGATGTAATCCCGGAAGAAAAGAAAAGGCTACGTTTGAAGGGCTACTCGTATGACCGCAAGAGTTTTGAGAGTCTTCAAGATTAGACTTGCGTGTCAGTGAGATGTAGTGCAAGGAGTTTTCATGTCAGGCGTGTCAGAAGAGTTTGTAAATAGCGGAGGTTACAAGTTAGCCTATGTGCATATGTGAGCTGTAGGTGAAGCATTCTTAGTGAGTTTAGCGCGTAATGCACGCGGGAGTTATTTGTTTGTTGCTTCGCAGAGGTCCTGGGTGGACGTTAACGGGGATAGTTATACTGCGGAAGTCACAGGTGTGAAGTGTAGGGTTTGTGACCGCAACGGCTAGAGTTTACATCCGCGGAGTAGGAGCTTGTTTAGCTAACAAGTGTAACGGCGGATGTAGAATATGAAGTGTTTAGGATGTTTTGCTGTATATGTGTGTAATTGTTTATCTAGAGCGCATATGCGTACTCAGCCGTATAGCTCTAAGGCAGCACGACAGCTTTGTTTTGTCTACGCACGGGAAGATGATGCGTTTTGTCGGCACAGAATTTAGAGAATAAGAGCCTCAGATTCATGTGAGACGCGATTCAGGTGCTAGACGCAAACTGACGATATTGTAGGAAGCGTACAGCGCTTCACAGAAGGAATACGTCAGTGTGGTAAAAGGCAGCACGAAAAGTTTGCATGGTAGCTCGCGGGTTCGGAGTTCTTAATTTAAGCGGACCATTGTCCTCTCGGGTGGTTGCGATGTCCTTTAAGAACGGCCAGCTACTGCGCTGGAGCTTGCTACTGTTGCTGTACTGATTATAATTTCTTCAAAAATAAGGGCAAGTTGGATGGCAATGCTGACGGCTTACGTCGCTGCTTCTTGGGAACTCGATGGCGTCGAGTACTCTGGCTTGGGTATATTGCCTTTTTTTATGTGCGTAGCTTAGGTTTACCATTGTCCTTTTTTGTTTTGTTGTGTGGCATCAAAACTTTTGTTTGTGTGTCAGAGGGGCCTATTTCAGGTTGGTGTAATTGCTGCTGTAGTGAGTAGGCGAAAAAGGATTTTGTTTTGGGAAAAAGCCTGGTGGGTCTCAGGAGAGGAGTTCGGGCGCATGCCTGCTCTGCGGTTGTGGTTCTGGCGTAGTTGGTTTGATGCTGTGTTCCGGAGAAATTGATATGCAGAGCAGAGACCGCTCCTTGGACGAGATGCCTGGTACCGGAGATGGCCGAGCAAGGCTGCTGGGAATCAGCGCATCAGCATCTTCTTCAACGACCTCTCCCCACAAGGGTGTTGACCCTTGTACGTCGAGGTCTCAGCCCGCCGCCGGGGAAGCTGTTACAAAGCTGCTGCAGGTGTGCCTGCGACGGTGTGGCGCCGCCAGGGGACATGAGTTTCTGTGCCGCACGTGCGGGTGTGCTTCGTGTGTGCGAACGCTTTTAGTTAGCACAGAAGGAAGGCCAGCCGAGAAGAACGTCTGGTCCCGAGCCGAAGAGTCGATCCCGTCCGGCACATCTGGAAGTGATTCGTCCAGCGAGGGCCCACCTTATCGGCGTCGGGCCACACAAACTGTTTGCCGGTGTGTGTCTCCGCACGTGCACGTGGCCGTGTGATGTGATCGTCTCCGGCGTCGTTTCCCGGACTTTTGGTAATTACGGCCATGGGCGGGTCAAGTATGGAGACCTCCCATCCTCTCCCTCCTCCCTCGCCCAGGAGCCAATGGTGGAGAAGTCCGGGCAACAAAAAGCGCGGGACCCAGAGAAGGAGGAGAGATAGACAGAGAGAAAGCCGTGTGAGCTCCGCAATGACTGAGGACGAGAAGATCAAGCACATTCTGAAAGGCATCGAGGACGACGCCTTTCAGATGCTTCTCAGCCAAAAATCCCACGACGGTGGACGCCCTCATATCGTTGTGTCAGAGCTTTGACGAGTTGCGTAGGCAGCGCGCCATCGCGCGCCAAGCCCTCGCAAATCCTGGTGCGCACTCTAGTTTGGCAAGTTTGCAGCCGGCCCCCCATCCTGCCGATCAGCAACCGTTGCTATCGACAATCAAAGATTTCATCCGTGAAGAGGTAGCACGTCAGCTCTCCTTGCTACCTCTCACGCACGCGCCTACACCGTCTTTGGCTCCGGACCTTCAACAGGTCATTCGCACTCACGTGGCCGAGACCCTCCCGCCTATGCCACAGCCACCACCTATCACTGCGCCTCTTACCTACGCGTCTGTCGCTGCTAGGCCGCCTCAAGAGCCTGCGCCGTATTTACGACCCGCGGTTCCGATCCACACCGTCCCGACGACCATGCGTGCTGCGACGCCCCCTTACGCGAGGCCTCAGGCTCCGCTCTTCCGACGCCAGGACGCGTGGCGGACGCCAGACAACAAGCCTATCTGCTTCGCCTGTGGTGTCGCTGGGCACGTCGCCCGCTTCTGTCGCCGGTATCCTCCTTGCCCGTACGACACATTTGACGCGCCTGTTCCTTCGTCGTTCCGTACGCCACCAAGGTATACCGCTGAGGATCGTCCACCCCTTTCAAACCGTCGCTCTCCATCACCTCGACGACGCTCGCTATCACCCATGCGTCGCCGTCCAACTACGGAAGAGGGAAACTGATTGCTGCAGTTCCGGAGGCAAGAGCTGCACACGACTCGAACTATCAAAGGCCTCCATCTCTTTCGCCGCGAAATGTTATCGACGTAAACATTGAAGGAACTGCCGCACTAGCGCTTATTGACACAGGGGCCGCCGTTTCTGTAATTTGGAACCTCTGCCGTAGGATCAAGAAATTGACCATGTTGCTCCCGGGACTAGTGCTCCGCACTGCAAGCTCACAGTGCATTTCCCCTTCTGCCATGTGCACCGCGCGTGTAGTTATTCAAGACGTACTTTATGTCATAGAGTTCTATGTGCTGCCGTCATGCTCCCACGACATTATTCTCGGATGGGATTTCCTTTCACGTCATCGTGCCGTCATAGACTGTTCTCGGGCGGAAGTGGCTCTTACTCCGCTGCAAGACTCCATTTCGGCTGACCCTATGCCCGACCCTCACAAACTTGTCGTTGCTGCAGACACCGATATACCGCCGAAAACGTGGACCCTCGTAGCCGTCTCCTGCCCGGCCGCCTCTGACGGAATGGTCTTGTTTGTCCCCTCCGATGTGTTTCTTCGTCGTCGTGGTTTATGCCTGCCGTTTGCAGTACTGACCATGGAGTCTGGTGCTGCCACAATGATGGTTTCCAACTCATTCTCGTCGCCTGTTACTTTACTCCGTGGTGAGTCCTTGGGTCATGTACAAGATGTCGAATTCGTGCATTCCCTCGTTTTCACAGAAGACCAACCCTGCCTTCAAGTGAATGCTATGACGTCACCCGTTTCAAGATCACCAGCTCCGGACAGTTTCTGCCCCTCTATCGCCACCGATCTACCGCCCACATATCGCGAAGAACTCATCTCTCTTCTGCAAGAGTTCCGCTCGTCCTTCGATTGCGCTCAGCCATCTTTAGGCCGTACAACGAGTGTTGCACACCACATCGACACCGGCTCCCATGCTCCCTTACGTCAGCGCCCTTACCGAGTATCGGCGGAAGAACGGCGTATCATCAATGAACAAGTCGATGACATGCTTACACGCGGCGTCATTCAGCCGTCCCAGAGCCCTTGGTCATCGCCTGTTGTACTCGTGCGCAAAAAGGATGGATCCATCAGATTCTGTGTTGACTATCGCCGCCTCAACAAGATAACTCGGAGGGATGTGTACCCGTTGCCGCGCATTGATGACGCTCTCGATTGCCTGCAAGGAGCAGAATATTTCTCATCTTTGGATTTGCGGTCGGGCTACTGGCAAGTCCCGATGGCCGAACCTGATCGCCCGAAGACTGCCTTCACTACTCCCGATGGACTGTACGAGTTTAAGGTGATGCCGTTCGGATTGTGCAACGCACCAGCTACATTCGAACGGATGATGGATAACATCCTTCGCGGCTACAAATGGAATACGTGCCTCTGTTACCTTGACGACATCGTAGTCTTTTCTCGAGACTTCCCCACTCACCTTGTTCGTCTACGTGCTATTCTGAAGTCCCTCACATCTGCCGGACTTCAACTTAACATCAAGAAATGCCATTTTGGGGCGCGTCAGCTGACGATACTAGGCCACGTCGTCTGCAAAGACGGCGTCCTCCCGGACCCCGCGAAACTTCGTGCAGTTGCCGAGTATCCGAAGCCCACCTCCATGAAGACACTTCGAAGTTTCATTGGCTTGTGTTCGTACTTCCGTCGATTTGTCCGCGACTTTGCTACCATCATCGCGCCCCTTACGAATCTTCTCACAGCCTCTAACGGCCTCCTTGCGTGGTCACCTGAGTGCGACGCGTCCTTTACGACGCTAAGACGCTTGCTAACGTCGCCTCCTATACTCCGGCACTTTGACCCCAATGCGCCTACGGAGGTCCATACTGACGCCAGCGGCGTCGGCCTTGGTGCTGTATTGGCTCAGCGGAAGCCAGGCTACGAGGAATACGTTGTGGCTTATGCGAGTCGCACCCTCAAGAAAGCCGAGCGCAATTACTCAGTTACGGAGAAAGAGTGCCTCGCCATAATTTGGGCGTTGGCTAAGTTTCGCCCGTATCTCTATGGTCGCGCCTTTGACGTTGTCACAGACCACCATGCTCTGTGCTGGCTCTCGTCGCTGAAAGATCCGTCAGGGCGCCTCGGTCGCTGGGCGCTCCGCCTGCAAGAATACGACATTCGTGTTGTATACCGGTCAGGCCGTAAACACTCCGACGCTGACGCGCTGTCCCGCTCACCACTGGCGTCCGACACGGCCTCTCCGACAGGTTCTTCGCTCTCGCCAATTGACTACGTCGACATGTCGTCGGAGCAACGCAAGGATACGTGGGTTCGCCAACTCCTTGAGTTTCTGACAAACCCATCCCTTCGTCCCGCTTCAAGAAGTATCCGTCGCCATGCTTCCCATTTCGTCGTTAGAGATGATCTCCTTTACCGCCGAAATTACGCACCTGATGGCCGCAAGTGGTTACTTGTGATACCGCGCCATATGCGCAAGGATATCTGCGCCGCTTTCCACAACGACCCGCAAAGTGCTCATGCCGGCGTTCTCAAGACTTACACCCGCCTTCGTCAACGCTACTACTGGCGCGGCATGTACGCCTTTGTGTGCAAGTATAGCCGTGCTTGCATTGCATGTCAACGGCGCAAAACTCCACCTCAGCACCCGACTGCCACACTCCAGCCTCTCCCTTGCCCTGGCCGTCCATTCGACCGCGTTGGCATCGATTTATACGGCCCGCTTCCCTCGACTTCATCTGGGAACAGGTGGATAATTGTTGGCGTGGACCATCTCACACGTTACGCTGAGACCGCGGCGTTGCCCACAGCTACTGCGAGAGAAGTTGCATTTTTCCTCCTACGCAACTTTGTCCTGCGCCACGGTGCTCCTAGGGAGCTTTTGAGCGACAGGGGACGCGTCTTTCTCTCTGATGCTATTCAAGCATTGCTTGTTCAGTGCAATATCATTCACCGCACGACCAGCGCATATCATCCGCAGACGAATGGTTTGACAGAACGCTTTAATCGAACTCTTGGTGATATGCTAACAATGTACACTGCGTCCGACCAGACCAACTGGGACACCGTCCTCCCATTTGTCACATACGCGTACAACACTGCTACGCAAGCGACCACCGGATTCTCACCGTTCTTTCTTCTGTACGGACGCGAGCCATCCTGTACGCTGGACACTATCCTTCCATACACACCTGATTCCAGTGAATACACCACGATTTCTGATGTTGCTAGGTACGCGGAAGATTGTCGAAAGTTGGCTCGTTCTATGACAACAGACGCTCAAGGTCGCCAGAAGGTACGACTCGATTGTGACCGCTCGCTTTCCACTTTCCCGACGGGAGCCCTCGTTTGGCTTTGGGTCCCCCCGAGCACGCCTGGACTTTCGTCGAAATTCCTCGCACGCTACCACGGCCCCTACCGCATCCTCACACAGACGTCTCCTGTCAATTACGAAGTCGAGCCCTTGACTCCATCCCAGGACTTACGTCGTCGTGGACGAGAAATCGTCCACGTCAGCCGCCTCAAACCCTATTATGACCCCGCCATACTATCAGCGCCTTAAGTAGCCAGGATGGCTACGCTCGTCGCCGGGGGTCATTGTAATGAAGAAGAAGACAAGGAAGGCAAGGAAGCAAGCCGCAGCGTTGGCGCCAGTCTCGTGCCTCGAGCGAGCGCTTGCCCGGATTTTGGCTGCTTGACGCTCGCTGTTTGTCGGAGCTCGCTTTTCACGTTATCCGTCGTCCAGACGTCAATAAACCACGTCGCAGGGGCTAGTCAGGATAATTTCTGATCACAATCAGCTGAAATTCCACACTCTGACCACTCCGCAAAGCGCGTGGCTGACACGCTGGGCGTTGGCGCTGCAGAAGTATAACAAGGTGGTTGAGCACAAAATGGGACTTCTATACGCTAAGGCTGACGCAATGTCGCGGTTGGTGACTTCCAACGATGAGACACAAGGGGAAACCACGGCAAGCGGGGCTTGTATGCTTTGTCAATGCACGCGCGTGGCGCGGTCAATGGGGTACGAGCCACAGGGAGTGCTCCGCTCTTCAAGCCTGTGGACAGCCGTGATTGTGTGTGTGTGTGTGTGTGTGTGTGTGTGTGTGTGTGTGTGTGTGTGTGTGTGTGTGTGTGTGTGTGTGTGTGTGTGTGTGTGTGTGTGTGTGTGTGTGTGTGTGTGTGTGTGTGTGTGTGTGTGTGTGTGTGTGTTGCATGCCAGAAGTGCAGTGCAACACAGTTGGAGGGGAGGTGTTGGGTTCAAGAGCGAAGCACCCACCCAAGGACTCTCCACTGTCGCCCTTCTACAGGCACAGCGTTCCTCACCTCCTGCGGCGGCCTGAAGTCCTGCACCCCCTGCGGCGGTCAGGACTGAACAAAGACGGCGTGACGGCCGATTTCTCTTGTGGAGATCTGCGGCCAGCGGACAATCGACCGTGGTCTGGGAAGCAAGCCACGTGCAGCATCGCCGAGAATCCCCAACGCGTGTTCCGTGAACTGACGGGCACGTGATGTTGACCTGTCAGCTCGGCCCTGGGATCCCGGCTCCGAGCATGCTCCCACGTCTGGCCGGCGCCAGACTTCGAGAGAGAGGAGAGAGAGAGGCGCACCGGCGATCGATGTGGGAGAGGCGGGTGCAGATGAAGGCATTGGGTGAAGGGGCGTGAGGATGTACATCTAAACGGCAGCCAACCAGAACTTGAGAGAGAAGGACATTTTCTGATTCTGATTGGACTGCGATAGTGCTTTGTTTGAGAAGTGTATAAAACCCGGTGAATTGTATTGTAAGGAGCTGGATCATTAAACCTTGTTTTTAACAAGAAGATGTCGGAGCCGTCCTTCCCTCAAGGTGCCAGCAGGTGAAGGAGCCCGCCTTCAATCCCCTGGTCGGCAGCTTGTCAACGGTTTCGCTGACAGCGGGATGAGCGGGCGAACAAGAACAACGAAGAAAGAAGTTAACTGATAGATAGATAGATAGATAGATAGATAGATAGATAGATAGATAGATAGATAGATAGATAGATAGATAGATAGATAGATAGATAGATAGATAGATAGATAGATAGGGTATTGAGTATTGGTTGATGAACATGACCGGGAAAAAGCAGTGTTCGTGACCCCTGATGCGCTACACGAATTTAAGGTCCTGTCCTACGGTCTCTGTTTCGCTCCTGCCACATTCCAAGGAATGATGGACACGGTGCTCGCTGGATTTAAGTGGCGCAAGCGCCTAGTATACTTGCATTACGTCGTTGTGCTTTCAAGCGCAGTCGACGAACATCTCGCCCGTTTAAGAACCGTCCTCGCCGTAACACGCAAGTCAAACCTCACTATACAGCCGGGGAAACGCTATTTTGGCATTAACGAAGGGGAGGGGATTAAGGGATCGTTATTTATTTGTTAGAAACAACTTAATGAGCAAACAGACAATGAAGCCTAGGAAAGCATAGGGGAAGTTACTTGTGGTATTGTAATTGTGGAGAAAGTAGAAAGGAATTAACGTGGACAATAAGACAAGCCTGCCTTCGGTGGGAACCGAACCCACGACCTTCGGATGACGCGTCCGATACTCTACCAACTGAGCTACGAAGGCGGTCGTCCCTCCGTCCACTTTATTGGGTGTTTATGTACGTATTATCCTGGGAGTGTTAGGCAGCGCCACTCATGGCCAAGGCGATGTGTGTGGAATACACTTTCTTGCCAGGAGGCGTCACGTAGAACGTGAACTTAGATGAGATGGCTGCTGCCCAATAAGCCCTCGCGTACTACCCAAGGCACCAAGTCTGGCGCAACGAGGCCCAAGCTATGAAATAACGAAAGGAAAGGGTCAAGGGCTCGTTCTTTATTCGTTAGAAACAACTTAATGAGCAAAAAGACGATGAAGCCTAGGAAAGCATAGGGGAAGTTACTTGTGGTATTGTAATTGTGGAGAAAGTAGAAAGGAATTAGAGTGGGCGAAAAGACAAACCTGCCTTCGGTGGGAACCGACCCCACAAGCATTAAAAGCAATAAAGAACTCAAGTTTCTAGGCCACATCGCCAGCTTCCACGGTGTTCGACCAGACCCAGAGAAGCTACCTTCAGTTGAGTTCCCTCACCCTAAAGACAAGAAGGCAGTTCAGCGGTTTCTTGACCTCTGCGCTTACTACGGTCGTTTTGTCGAAGGTTTCTCAAAAATTGCTGAACCATTCACGAGGCTAACACGCCAAGATGTCCCCTTCGTGTGGACGGACGAGCAAGAACGGGCTTTTACCGAATTACGCAAACGACTTCAAACATCTCCAGTTCTGGCACATTTTGACGACGCTGCGGAAATGGAAATCCACACGGACGCCAATAACGTAGGATCCGGAGCTATTTTGATTCCGTGGCAAGACGGCGCAGAACACGTAATCGCCTGCGCTAGCCGTAGTCTCACGAAAGCAGAGACTAACTACTCGACAACTGAGAAAGGATGCTTAGCAGTGGTTTTGGCTATCAGCGAATTCCAGCCTTAGCATTACGGCCGGCCATTTCTAGCAGTTAGTGACGACCACTCGCTTTGCTTGCTTAAACCAGCCAATCTCCGAGATCCTTCAAGCCGCGCCTCGCCCGCTGGAGCGTTCGCCTTCTGGTGTACGACATTACCGTTGTCTGCCGATCCGGGCAGAAGCATAGCGACGCCTACTGTCTATCACGTGCTCCTATGCCCTTGACCTCATCTGACTTGGAGCAAGATTTACCATTCTTTGGCGTCGTCGAGCCATGCGGATGGCTCATCATCAGCGTGCGGACAGTGAGCTGCTTCCTCTCATGCGGTATCTTCAGGGAGCTGACGTCGTTATCTCACGCCGTTTGTCCCGAGGACTGACATTGTACCGCCTGCCGGACAACGGGCTGTACAAGGAAAATTTTGAAAACAACGAATGAACATTCCTCCCCGTCATACCAAGGGCAATGCGCGAGGGAATTTCGCAAGCGTGTCAAGACGACCCCTGTGACGGCCATTTAGGCTTCGCGAGGATGTTAGGGTGAATACTCCAAGAGTACTGTTGGCCGCAGCTATTTTCAGCCGTTGAACGCTATGTGCGAACTTACCGTGACTTCAACAGGCGCAAAGTACCACCCACCCAGCCTGCGGGTCTCCTACAGCATTTGACCCACCGGCGGAGCCTTTCCAGCAAGTAGGCATGGATCTTCTTGGGCCGTTTCCTACATCATCGTTGGGAAACAAATGTGTCATCGCCGCAAACGATTACCTAACTCGCTATGCGGGGACAAAGCTTTGCCCCGAGGAACTGCTGCTGAAATCGCCAGCTTCTTTGTCCAAGACATCGTGCCCCGCCACGGTGCACCTGCAGTACTCATCACTGATCGTGGTGCAGCATTTACTGCAGAGCTGTTGCGAGAAGTCGTCATGCTGGCGCACATCAACCATTGAAGACGACAGCTAATCAAGCCCAAACTAATGTCCTGACAGAACGTCTTGACAGAATGTCTGAACAGTTCATTGACCGACATGCTTTCTTGCAAGTTGATCTGGAACACAAAACGCGGGACGGAATTTTCCAATACGTGATATTTGCCTATAACACAGCCGTGCAGGAGACCAACGGATTTACACCATTCAAGCTTGTTTGTGGACATCGTGTCACAACACCCTTAGATGCCATGCTCGCCCAGACCACGGCACCACGAGGTGTGAAAACACCGAAGATTTTATCGAGAAGGCCGAAAAAGCGCGCCAACTTGCTCGAAACCGTTTCCGTTCACAGCAGGATACCGACATCGGTCGTTGCAACTTGCATCTACGGAACGTCCACCACAAACCAGGCGACCACGTCCAACAACATGGGCTCTCGGAGAAATTGCTCCGACGCTACTTTGGCCCTTACGAAATTGTGGGCTGCCTCAGCGACGTGAATTACGAGGCCTCCAGGCTCTGAACCTGGTTTGAACCGACGACGTCCACGCGCTGAGGTCGTCCACATAGTGCGGATGAAACCGTACCACGCCCGCGAATGATACGCCTTCGCCGAAAACTCCCTCGGTATCATGCACATTCGCGTGGTTACTTCGCATGCTACCGCACGGGTCCCTAGTACTGTCCCGCTGCAGTTGAACCGACCGAGCCGGTCGGTTTTGAGAGAGGAGGAACGACAGAATTAGCATCGCCTCTCATAAAAAGGGCGAAGTTAAACATGTAGTTGACCCCTCTGTCATAGGAATTGGTATAACACGAAAGTGAAACGTGTCTTCGCGAAGTTCTGGAATGAATAAGTGGCAATCTGGCGAATCGAAGGGCAGAAAATGGGTTGGGCAGAAGCACCATGGACATGTGGGCACGCTGCATGTAGACATCTGCGGCACCCCGACATGTCACCGGCATCCTCAACAGTTATACACAGGGTAAAGTTCTCCAACGACTCACGTTGCTCCGGAGACACTAAATTGCACGCGCCTAAGCCCTGCGCAAACCTGCTATAAACAAGGAGCGTCCGCAAACGGCGAGATCTTGGAAACGGAACCGTACGGGTCGTCAGCGGATCGTTTTGTGAACACACAGCCCATTATAGAATAGAATAGTTTATTTCAACATCAGATCACGACAAATACAGATGTTGAGGGCCGCGAGCTAAAAGCCACAAAACGGCTTGACAAGGCCCACGGTCCCTTGAACTTGGCACCAACAGAAGGCAACATGAAACACAGAGCAGCGAAAGCCGCGCGATTTGCTTGTCGACGGCCGTCTTTGCGTGCCTGGAGTATAGTGCCCGTCACAGCTCAATGCGCCTGGCCATGCAAGACAAATTTTGTAGCGGCCGTTCATACTTTGCCCCTGGAACGTGCCGCCACAATGCTGCCACGCCCCTAACTTCCGCGGCGATCGAGGCGCGAAGACTACTGAAGCGCTGACTGCCGGCGCGCATCAGAACCACAATCTGCTTCGCTCTATTGTTCGTAAGTGGTGGTACCGCGGCAGCGAACCTAAGTGAAGCAAGAGTGCAGTGGAAAGAAGGCTATGTTAATTTAGGAGTAATTTTCCTTGTTAAACACTGTTATTTGCTTGTTAAACATGTTTATTCTTACCGGATGACAGTTAGATGTAACGTTAAAAGGCAATTCCGGTGATCTTTTTCACTATGTTCTGATATCAATGTTTTTCAATAGTGCTGATAGTCCTGTCACCGCCAGGGTGGTTCAGTTTGCGCAGAAACCCCACCAAGAATTTTAAATAAGCAACTGGAAGTCGTCTTCAAACCGAAACAGAAACGCGTTGATGCTTCATGGAGTGTGTGCCGTCACAACCTTCCCGTCACCAGAAATATGGAGCTGGCGCCAAATAAAGGCCAGTCGCAAGGTCATCCGACGATATATTGAGTTATGCCAGCTTTTTTTATCTTGACAGCGGCGATATGAGCGCTGAGGTATCGCCGTTTTGCTTTTGAAGGCCCGCTGGCTCGGGCAGGCACCGCGGAGGTGATGACGTCAAAAACGCAGGGTGGCCCGCGTGAGAATCCGCTAAAACAAATTTTAAATTATTTACACGAATAACTAAATGACCTACATTCTCCTCGGTACTGTAATAACTGAATGACCTACATCCTCCTGGCTTGGCCTATATTATTACAGTACCAAAGAGAATACATATAGAAAATTTTTTTGAGGTCAGTGGGCATTCAAAAGATCACCGGAGCAGCCCTTTAAAGCGCTGTAGTGAGGATATACGGCCAGTCTATTCCATCTGTGAGCAATGTTGCGGTTGTGTAACGGTAGAGCTTCCAACTCCTTTTCTCGATTCCTTCGTGAATGTGGGTTCGAGGCGTAGCGGGTAAAATGTTTAACACGGAAGTGTTTTATGCCGGGTTCCACCAAGAAATCAGTGACGTACTTCCTGTAACGGAAGTGGATCTCCGAAAAAATGAACTTGCATTCAGTCTGAAAAAGTTCCACCCGGGCGGACGCCAACCCACCTTCAACCGGGACTTGACGAAAGGAGCGGGATGCTCTACGGATACACCACCACAACATTGCTCATACAGGCCTTATATCCTCACTATAGCCTTTAGAAGCTGTATTTAATTGTAGTCTGGTTAAAGTAAAGATGTTTAGTACAGTGAACTATGGTGTTTAGGAATCAAAATTACTCTTCAATTACCATCGCCTCCCTGATATTCCACTCTGCACACCTGTCCAACCACCTTCAGTGAAATTTCCTTTCAAGAACGAAATTCCGTAAGCTTTGGAAACAATATTCACAGCAATGTTACCGTGATCACCCGATGGTCCAAACAGACAGCTACTAAAATAAGTAGTGTTTCATCCTGTGTTGCTTATTTAACAACTTACGATCATAATTGCGTTAGCCGGGCTCATAAGTGGGAAAAAAAGTGCAATTTTGAGCCCTTTGTCGACATTATCTTAGAGACGAAACTGCGAAAGAAGCCCCTGTAAGGGCTGCACCTATGCGGTTGCACGACACGGACTATGTCAGCAACATTGCGCGTACAGATGAAAGACGGATACTTTGATGAACAAATATCTTGCTGCAGAAGTGTCAGCTTACCAATCTAAAGCAGTTTCAAGCATTATTTCAGAAATTACGGACCATAAAACGCACGACGAGGACTTGAAGTATTCGAAGAGGAAGGCGCTCATTTCGATGGATGCTGCCATGTATATTTTATCTGACACTGCGGTCTGCTCGCCCTATGCCTCTGCGCTGACTCCGTGGAGACACCGAGCAGAGGACGCGGCGCGGATGGATATAGTTTGAGAGATCTTCTCCATTTTTGTTGGCTTAGTGGCACTGTAGCTTCCGCAATGCTGAAAAGAACTTGTGAGATGGAGTGTAGTCTCAAACACCGGAAGGCTGCAGCCATCGCGCAGTTTCCGTAGGGCGTTGATAAAGTAGTGGTCCGCCTATTCCTTGACCTGCGTGCCCATTAATACACTACATTTCCAATATTTCTGATATCACTGGGCCCTTCTCTGTTCACACAATATCCGGTGCCAAGGTGATATGGAGAGGGCCGCCGATTGAAGCCTATAAATATCTCAAACAATGCCTGTAGTCACCGCTAGTACCAACGTAATTCAACAGATGCCGAAACCAAAACCTAAATTTATTTCTGTTGCCTAAAATTTCGCTCTTTGCCTTTCCAGAGGAAACAGGCACTTTGATGGTAACATTATATGCCGACGCTCTGGTGATTACTATGTGAAGCCGAATTCGATTTTTCGGTGGCGCAAAAACAATACGCTCGCGGCCGTTGTCAGGGTAGGTATAAGGCAAACATTGATAACTGTGCAGTGGGCGCTTTGACGTTGTAATCCGCCATGACGCAACGTGCTTGTAGAGGAATGCCTATGACCCATTTTGTCTAGCATAACACTGAAATACAAGAATTCAACGCAACGTGATTCACAAATTAGTGCGGAAACGGTATGATCTCGACGGCATGTGTTGAGTCCGCATGAACAGCCCATTCGTGATGGAGGTGGACGCCAAGGTACCTGGAAAAATAAGCACATGCATATTGGCCTTGAGCCAAGACGCCTGACCACACTTAGGCCCTGCTTGTATTTGCAGAGCAAGACAGACCTAGGCTGTCTATAAGCTTGCATGCCTTCGCTTTCTCTCGAAGGCGTCCTGCTCGTGTAGGCAACTTTTGCAACAATGTCCACCAATTGCCTTCTCATTTTGCACTAGTGGGCAACAAGTACCTCAGCACTGCAACCAAAGGCGCTGGGTGGCTTGCAGCCCTGGCGGGTACTCATAGGAACTGATGGACACTCCTGGCATACGTTTGCGGGGATACAAGGGGAACATTTATGGTAGCAGGGGAACACTAACATTCACTATAACTTCAAGATATGTTGAAACGGCAACAACAAGACATATTTGTCGAGAAGATCACTAGGACGCCATTACTACGGCGGCTCTCTGTCAGTGCGCGAGCATACAAGCATGATTTCGTCCATGGCATGCATAACGCGCTGCTTTAAGACGGAAGGCTAGCCGAAGCACCTAAAGCGGATGGAATTGCAAAATTTCTTTGCTAGAAGATGCTCGTGCAAAATGTCGCCCCAGAAAGTCTCATCACACGGAATACTGTTACGTGGCGATTAAGGACGCTGACCTACAGTGGGGTGTACGGTTACAGGGATCTGAAAGACACCCAAGGAAGAAGACGATGATGTACCTTGGGTGGGCGTGGTGTGACTCCCAGCTTGGTCAGTCTGAAATACAAGCTCTGTAAATAATTCCACCGTTTGTTCTGTTCCGTTTCAATACATACCAGATGTCTGCCTAAGAGAGTGTTCAGGAAAGAACGCCAGCGCCAGCGTAAAAAGCTGGGATGTGCAATGGGACATATCTTCAAGCCACCGCATTTCACCCAGAATGAAATTACTCTCGACCGACGACCCCGTTCACCGCTATCATTGTGCTCTGAGTGCGTCGTCTTAACTGCTGGGCACCGATTCAAGGAGTGAATAATTAAAATAATTCAGTCTTCACTCGTTTGAACGCTGCGTTTTTCACCATCACGACTACATCGCATCTGGTGGAGGGGCAGCTGTGTTCACTATTCTCGAAACCCCTACAATTTGTCAGAGAAGGTCAAAGTATGTAGGAGACGCCAGTCGAGGCATTCGGAACCTTCGAATACTACCTTCGCAGCACAAAGCCATAACGCGCAGCACACGACAAAAATAGCCGCGGTGATAGCCGCATGTTACCTCAACCGTGCTGACGCATTAACCAAGGGTGCCACCTGCTTCTGTGGTTAATATTGGAACGACTCCGAAACCTGGCAAATTAGCTTTCGAATGGCGCGAGGATTCAACAAATGGCGCTCTACGCACAAGTTGCGCCACGTGCACATTATCTTAGAAAATGGGCGTGCAGAAATCAGGAATCCAGCCTAAGAAACTGGGATCTGGGTGGAATCTCATGTCAGGAAGCATTCTCGAGCATAGTCTTCAATAGAAGATGCCACGTGCTGTTGATGTCTCACTTGCCACTTCCTAACGAAAACGTCGCAAAATACACAGGGGAAATTCCGTGCCTTCTGAAACGCCGATTCCGGCAATTCTGATGAGGCACTCGCCTCTTGATGGTGGAAGTGCAGTACAGACTTTATCGCAGTAGTATACATCACCTACCCAAGAGAGTCACAGGATTTGTTCCGAAGGCTGCATCGGCACAAGCGTTAAATATGAGTGCCAAGAATTATAACCACATTACACCCATGACGCTGTACACTCTAAGCGAAAATGAGCCGAGATGGGAGTAAATGACTTGTTCTCTAGCGCATTACCCTATGACAGTTTAATATACTCCGGTCAAGCGGAGTAAGAAATTTACTCTCCCTATTGAACGGAGCTTCAGGATGGACGGATGGGAGTATATGTTTACACCCAAAGGGGAACTCTTGCAGGTAGCTATGGGAGCATATGTTTGCATGCATCGCGGAGCTTTTGCAGGAGCTGTGGGAGTATAAGTTTAGATCCATGCTGGAACTTCTGCTTCAGCCAGCAAAGCCTAGGCGTGGCCTGGGACAATGCATTGGATTATTTTATTAGCATTGGGTCTATATACCTCACTAAATTTTTTAGTATTGGGTCTACCCTGGACAAATTTGGTATCCTTTTGGTCGTTTCTTCCTGCGGTCGACGGCTTCGACATTTGTTTTCAAATTATCCTGGTTCTTCCGCGTGAAGTCTTGATAATTTATGAAGCCTGAGGGTGCGTCCACACTTGATGGGCGGCGGTGGCCCAGCCCCGTCCTAACAACATATTTCCTATTCGCACATTAGTGTGGTCGTCTGTTCGGTGTGCGGCATTCGGCTTCTGCCTGGAAAAGCAGTGCTTATATGTCCGGTGTGGTTCAGCGATTGAAAAAGCCTTGACGCGTTTACACAAAACACTAATCGGTCGTTGTAACCACAATATGCGCTGACAATTCATTCTTTCACAAGTGAACTGGAACTTCATCAGCACGCACAAAACAGACGCCTGCATTGGCACGCGCACACACACGCACATATACCCGTCATTCGTGGAACTAACAAATACAGTGGAGTTTCACACGCCCCGCCACGGTGGTCTAGTGGTTATGGCACTCGGCTGCAGATCCGAAGGTCGCGGGGTCGAATCCCAGCCGCGGCGGCTGCATTTCGATGGGGGCGAAATGTTGAGGCCCGTGTGCTGTGCGATATCAGTGCACGTTAAAGAACCCCAGGTCGTCGAAATTTCCGGAGACCTCCACTGCAGCGTCTCTCATAATCAGAGCTGGTTTTGGGACGTCAAACCCCATAAATCAATAAATCAGTTTCACACCGAAGCACTAAACATACACACACACTGAAGCAAGCGTGTCGTTAACAGAAATGATTTTTAAGCTCCCATGAGGAGTTTCTCACCATTTGACATAAAACTCCGTACGGAGTATAATAAGGTAATGGCGTTTTTATACTCCGTTATTTATCAACGGTAGTAAAATGATGAAATGTACCGTATTCACTCCCTATTACTGAGTAAATGGTAAGGGCATGGAAGTTTTGGGAGCTGGTGAAAGCTCCCATCTCGTCCGATTTTTGCTTACAAAGTGTGGAACCTCCTTAAGTGGGGGCCGACAAACTGGTGCGAGACCATTAGCACGACCGCACAGGTGGCACTAAGAAAGTCGCCGTGGCTTCAAGGAAACGTACCTGACGACGTCTAATGCGAAGGAACCCAGAAGTCATTAGAAGTTCCTCATCCGCGTACTAATAGGCACCTTGCTGCATTCCTGCTTCCTTTCCCCGCCCGCGTAAAGTCGTAGCACCGTCGCGACGCCGTCGCCAGTAACCCCAGCCGCCGACGTCATTCCGCCAGCCTTTCGACCAAGTTACGCCCCGAGGAATATCTACGCATCTCCTGCCACCGCCTTCTCTGCTGGTCTTGCAGGCCTACTGATGTTAGTGACGGTGCCGAAATCTAAAATTGCATCGCTCCCATAGCCAGGTGAAAGAGCACGTGACATGGCTATCTCACAGCAGCTCAGTGCCAACCACAACTACTTTCTCTCTCGGACGTCGCTAAAGCGTTACACCTTTTTAAAACGTATGTTTTAGCCTCGCTAAAACGCTGTAGCGTTTTAGCGGTGTTGCGCCGCAGTGTCAATCCTTCATTGGCCTCTCCGCCTGGCCCCATCCGGAAAACTAAAAGGAGCAACTTCGCTGAGGTCCGATTGCTGTCCGTCGAAATGTTCAAGACGGTGGACCGCCACCGACACCGCCGAAATACAAAGAATAATCCAGAAGGAGCCTTGATGTGAAGACTTCGCCGCCTGAAAATTACTTGCCAACGCAACGTAATTGAGTAGCGGTACAAGTCGACGCAGCGGACGTCGCCGCCTATCCCTAACGCAAGATGAGCCGTCGACCTCGATGTGACTCTCAGCGTCCGCCACTTCAGTGCCCACTGGAGTCGACTGCTTCTCTGCGTGCGGCAAGTCACGCTACGTCCTTCACGCGCTACGAATAAGGTCACGTGGCACATGCATTGTGAGGGGGCGTTCAAGGGAACAGGATAGCAATACTTGCTAGAAAAGTCCTCGCTGGCCAGTCGACGTCTCTAATTCTAAACGATACGGCGCCTCATCCTCACGTGCCATCAAATTGAGCTGCATGTTTGAAGGTCGTTTGATAGCACGTTGAAAGTCAGTTTGTGCAAACTTGAAAGAATTAAATGGACTTGGAGTGTTAGTGCTGGTCCCATATGAACCTGGCGACCTAGTGGCTGGGTACAGTGTAACAGTGGGAACAAATCAATTTGCGCAGTTCGCATGGTTAAACGCTTAGGTCTAATTGTTACTCGAAAGCACCAGTACCAAGCGTCCCTTTGGTCTTGTTGGTTGAATTGCAGCGTTTGTACAAGAGTCATCTAGAATATCAAGGTATTTCCCTTCGTCAGGGCCTTACAGGTGCAGGAGTATCAATCTTATGTAATTTGAAATACATTACTTAGTTGCAAGCATTTTTAGTCGTAAACATTCGTATACATTCTTAGAGCCAGACCCATCTAGAGAATGTCAAAACACTTGAAGTTACTACCGCATGGTAAAGTCATTGTGGCTATTACCCGCTCTCATTTGAAGCGCTCCCTGAAACTCTTAAAGGGGTCCTGAACCACCCTCCGGGCTTGGCGAAAAAACATATTCTACGGCTTGCCTACGCTGTAACGAACATCTCAGCCAAATGCTGCAGTCATCCGCGAAGCGTAGCGCTCACAAGCGGAGCGCAAAGCTTCCACTTCTTCAGGAGCCCTCAACTCAAAAAGCGGCTTCTCCTCACGCTCCTTGAATCTGCTCTATTTCGTCATAGAGCATTTACAAGGAGCGCCACTGCTATTGGCCGATGGCAGACACGCCCGCCTCGGCTGTGTGCGAGCCCTTCGCAGCGCGCCTTTTTTAAAACCGTAAGCGCGTGCGCGCCGTGCGTGCCGTGCGTGCCGTGCGCTCGCTTTTCCTTGCTTTGTGAGCACCTATATAGGCAAAATAGTTGCTGGAAATATGTAAAAATATATTTGTTAATGCGCAATCCTCATAGATGCCGTTGGAAGGCGTCCGTAAACTACCTCGGCGTGGACGTTAACGGTGCGGTGCAAAAGTCACCATAAATATAGTTTTCCAAGAAGCCAACAAATGCATGCCTGCAGCCTGTAATACATCACAAATTAATCCCAAACTTTAATTCATCAGTGATTGTAGATGGGTTTATTCCCTACGGTACTCCAATGCGCCACCGTCTAGTACTCGTACTCAATAACATGGCTGGAGTAGAACCCAAAATATTTCTTCTACAAGGTAGATTAAAGAACTAGGTCTGATTAGGGCGTACTTGAGTGGATTAGAGCTCATTAAGGCGCATTAGGGTGGATTAAGAGAGACCAGGGTGCATTAAGGTGGACTATGGCATATTACAGAGCGGATTACGCTAGACTTAGATTAGGGTGAATTAAGGATTACAGCAGATTAGGGTTGACTAAGGTAAACTAGTAACGAATGAAATCATTACGTCTGTAACGTATGGCTTAATTTGGCGTAACATAATAATCTGAGCTTATTGAGACTTGACTTAGTCTTAACTTAATTAGTCATGACCTAATTAGCGTTACACTAATTAGACTCGGTCTAAATAACTTATACCTGATGATACAATGTCTAATATGCTGGTCTTCATTATTCATGATATAATTATGCTTGGGGTAATTAGTCAGATCTTAATTATGCGTGGCATAATTAGTACAGGCCTAGTTACGCTGTTCTTTGACATATTATCTTAATTAGATATTGCTTTATGAATATTACCTGAAATAGGCTTGATTTAATCAGTGTTAGCCTAATTAGTCCTGAAATGTTTAGTCTCAACTGAATGAGGCTTGACCTTAAAGTCTTAGCATAATTTACCTTTGATTAATAAGTGCTAGCTTAGATTCGACTTAACTAGTAATAACCTAGCTATGCGTGATTTAATTAGTACTAATTAATTAAACAAGGTATAATTAGAAGCTTTCTTACACTAGATTTGTTCATATCAGCTAAATTAGGCTTCGCATAATTAGATTTATCTTAATTAGACATGGTTTATTAGTATCGTGGCTTAATTATGAATCATTAGTATCTGCTTAGTTAGGTGTGACTTGTCATAGCTCAATTCAGGTTGAATTAGTTCAGTTTGGCTTGGTTTGGCTTAGTTGGATTAGTCCTGTCTGAACTAGGCGTCAATTAATTATTCCTAATTAGGCGCCTTTGAATTAGACTTAGCCTTACCTAACTATTGCTAGGAATCTTAATTAGGCTCCATTGAATTAGACTTAGCCTTACTTAACTAGTCGTAGGAAGCTTTGTCTTTACCACAGCGTGGCATTGTTATGCTAGCATTACATAGCTTAATTAGCGAAGTTTTCGGCAGATTTCCCAGTTTCACCAATAGCTTAAACAGCTTCACTGTTAAAATTGAACTAGTGTATTCACACATTAAATCAATCCATACATCTTACCGCATGCCAACGCACCTTATTCCACATTAACCTGTCGGCAAGGGTCCGAGTTGTGAAGGTCTTGCTTTCGAGTTATAGTAGTCACGTTCGAGCCCGACAGCATGATTATCCCGTCCACAATCACTAATCAACAATTAACTAACTTGGCGTTATGCAGGACAAGGTGGAGCAGCGTTGGTAGTTGCGCTGTTTGTCCTGACGCCGCGTTATGCGCAATATCGACGACAAACAGCGCACTGACAAAGTAAACGCGCACACCTGCGGGCCTAAACGTGTCTGACGGACGAAAAGAAAGCTTCGGAGGATCGAAAAAAAAAAAAAATGCGGTGATCGCGGGGGCACGCGACCGAGCCCAGGCGCGAAGCGAGCAGGCGGCCACAAGCGCGCGGCGAAGAAACAGTCCCCGGTAGTCGCGCGCTTTTCGTCAGCCACTCTGACCAGCGCCTCCTCCGATACGTCGCTGAAGTCTGCTGACGTAAAGCGGTGGGCGGGGCACCTCCTTCGACACCGCCCTAAGGAGCTCTGTACCCTCTATTCCGTAGAGTTGAAACAGGACTGGAAAGGGAAGTTTTCCGGTCGCAATATGTTCGCTCCTAACAAACCGTTTTGAAAAATTCTTTCGGCTGTGAATTTCTGAGAGGCATTCAATACACACCCAGCCGTTTTCAAAACCAAGCCCGAGCGGTGGTTCAGGACCCCTTTAATTGTGAAATGTCGTACTCACTAAACCATGCCCGATAGAGCTCGGCGATGACTTTCGTTCCTGCGGCATCGTACTGCTACTTTCGACCAGTTATTACAAAATCGTTTAGTAATGAAGAATATCCAGGAGTTACAAATCGACCTATTATAAATAATTTACTAATGAACTTATTCTAGATAATGTAGTAATAGCGTGCGTCAACTACACCATGTTAGTAAAGCGGATAATCAGAAACCTGAAGTGGTCGCAATATTTGAGCAGCACTAGAATGTTCAACATGGGGTGAACCGCACATACTTCAAAGAAGAAAAATATATATGTAAAGAACAAACGGTGCTGGAATATGAAAAGCAATAAACTAGGTATTGCTTTGACATGTTTGAAAGCAGCTCTGGAAAAATCGTGCCATCATGAAATGAATGTTGGGTTTGCCAACCAAGTCCAACGCTTAAAAGCAGCTAAATACCCTCCTCAGTTAATACACAGTGTGTGCGAGTCACATTTGCAGAAGTTAAAGCGTTCCTGTGACTCGGGCACTATTGAATGTGACAGACGGTCTGCCGTACTCATTCCTTATATTCACCGCGTTTCCCACAACCTGAAGAAAGTGATAAACAAATACAATGGGAATATCGTGTTTTCCGCCCCAAGTAAGTTATCAAAAATTTGTCTCCTCCCTGCAAAATGGAACCACAAGCAGTGCAACAAGAAACATGACAGCGCCGTTACTGACTGCGCGAAGAACGTCGTCTACAAGATCCCACTGAGTTGCGATAAAGTGTATATAGGGCAGACCGGAAGATGTTTCAATGTCAGGGCGAATGAGCATTCCTTGTCTATCAAGAATAACTCAGGTGGCCACCTGGCTGAACACTGCAAAAGGTGCGGGTGCATCCCAGAATTCGCGCGTACCACTTTCCTCAAGCGCTCAGGAGACCGTTACGAAAGAGAAATAATTGAAGCGTACCACATTCTTAAGTTTGCGGACAAGTGTGTCAGCGCGCCCTCTGTCGCGCTAACTGAGAAGGAATTAGCTTTTTTGGAAGGTTATGTGTAGTGTTCTTTTACTATCTTAGTGTTTTTAGTATTGTTTAGCTTTTAATTTTTAATGGTTTTATCTTTCTTGACGAGGCTTTTCGCTATCCTTCCATTATTTCACATTGTTGCTCATCTTGGTTTTCACACTTCGTTTGTTTCTTGTTTTTGACGCTGCGCTTTGCTGTTTAAGCTTTGTTATTGTTTTTATTGTTTGGTTTTACCTTTGTTTTTGACGCAGCTTCTTTGTTGTTTAAGAAATCTTAGTGGTTTATTTGTTTATTTTTTTCCGGCGATTCATGATTGATCGCACGTGAAAGTTTTATTATCCTTTACAAAACATGAGATTGTGAAATGTGGTGCGCAAGGTTCCGGCTATATCCCTCGCCTTGTGTGGCATTGCTGCTTGTATATTGCCTGGCACGAGGGCCTGACGTGGTGTTTATGGTGGTGATGTGGCGGGTTGTCTGAAGGTTCTATCTTGGCAGAGATTACGTTTGGCGGCTGGGTGCTTAAATTCGATGTTGCTTCAATAAATGTCAGTTGAAAGTTGAGCGCCAGTCCTGTGTGTAGCCTCCTTCTTTGTGTGTTGTTTTGTTAGCGCTCCGTTTTTTCCCGTTTGAAGCATGAACCAACTCGCCCAAAGACAAATTCTACTTAGCCAATACAGAAGCATTAGAAACTTCAAGAATAAGTCTGATGGCACTACGCAGCCAGGAAATGCATACGTAGCCGAAGTTGGCTGGAAAAATATTTTTCGTGTCCGTGAAATATTGATGCGTCACTGGCTTTTCATGTGAGAATTTGCTCCAACACAGAACTGCTTGCCGAAGATATTGTATGATTGATCAGAATACGAAAATTATCTATGAGCGAAGCGCAAGAAAAAAGTCTCAATTTGTGAAAGTTTGTAGACCGCTTTTATTGTCACGTATTCCGTGTGCTACTTGATCATCAAAAACCTCATCAATTGGTCACGCATCTGTGTAAGCACCGTCTCTCCTTGTTCTTTACATATACATTTTTCTTCTGTGAACTACGTTTGGTTCACCCCATGTTCAACCTGCGTGTAAATATCCCAGGCACTGTTCGTGATGTGCTGCTGTGATATTAAGAAGGCAGTAGACAGCTTTTGGTGGATCAATCTTAGATGTTAGCTTCACTGCTATGCGTCACTCTGCAAAGTCCTGATTATGTGTCGAACATTTTAATTCTGCAGCATCGTGCCTTTGATACGAGATTCTTCGAGCGTGCTGATGCAGCGGACACCGAGGGAGCTCGAGGATTTGCTGCCGTCTTGTTATGAGAAGGTGAGTGGAATGGCGGACAAGCTCTATCTTGTTGGAAACTATATAGAGTTCAAACGAATTTGTAGATTGCTCCTCTCTTCTAAAAGTCGGCTCGATGATCGCCAAGTAATTCTGCTCGATGATTGTTGGGTTTACGAAGTGACTCCTTGGAAGGGTGATCGTGTCCCCATACGAACCGTCTGCAGCTTGAATGCCGTTTAGCAGCTAAGCTTAGGTGCTTGCGCAGTCGGAAGGCTCTTCAAATAGTGAAAGCACTGGGTGTTCGTCAGACTCGAGCTTTCATGGATGACATGCTTAAACATGTTCCAGAATGCCTGCCGCTGCAATGGGCTTCCGTTGAAGTGAAGCAGTTGGAGCTTTGGAATACGGGATCCGTCGACACATGGTCTTATACGATCTCCGATGTCGCACTGCCTCCTCAATCAGTACACCTTCCTGTGCGATGCCAATCAATGGAACGCCGCCTTGGTTGACTGACACTAACCTTAAGCTGTTTCGTGTGGTGGCACAATAATTTTAAGGTAGCCACAGCGTTATCTTCGTATTCGATCACTGACACATAATCTTCCGCAGCTTGAGCGTCGGTCAAGTGACCTTCGAGCTCTACTCCCCCCTCCGTTGCATCTCCTCATTATATCCCTTCGGCCTGTAGTGCCTTTGAGCCGCATACGTGCGTGTAGAGCTCGCTGAATCGTTCGCCCTTCTTTTATCCGCTCCATCTTTGTTGCTGGTGAATTCCATCCGCCAACGGCTCGCTTGGATGGCACGCTCCCAGGTTTCGGCATCATAAACTGTGGAAGCAAGATTGAGTACGCCGGTTCAGAGTACCGGAAACGCTTTATTTGTCGCAGCGTGGTGCATCAAACATGTCCGAACGTTCTGAGCGCCCATTGAAAGCAAGCGCTTTCCTCTCCTGCCCCGCCGTCGTCCTGTTCTTTGACACGTACATATTTCAATAAACCCTAACGATTCATGGGAGGGGACGTTTTGTGTGAAACATTTAAACTAAGGCTTAAATAGTCCCTTACCAAGTTTAGCGATGATAAACACACCGCCGTGGCGCACACTCTATGGCAACGCTTTTATCGTACTACGAAACGAGGGGAAAATCATGCACGACCTTGAGGGCCGTTTCTTTTGAGAGTACCCGCGCTTCAACCAAGAGCAAAACTTTCATGCGTGAATGGCTTACGCGAAAAGGCACTGCTTACAACTTCACTGACCTGGTTCCTTTGATTTATGACCCAATGGGGATCGCGCACTACCATCTCTGAAAACGTGCCGCGAGGAACTGGAAGTAAAAATAAAATACAAATACCAGAGTTACGTACTACTTAATGCGACGTTCGAGCGTAGCTGTCATCTAAAATGTACGGCCTATTAGACGGAGAGCTTGAGAGGAACATGCATCATGGCTGAGACGATCACCTCCTGCTTCGGCAGTGCGAACGCTAGGCTCTTCTCGGCGGCGGCGCGAAATTCCCCGCTTCGGTGGCACGCAGTTTTATGCGACTGTCTCTGTCTGCGTTTTCTGTCTAGTTTGTCCCAGAGACTATACACAGAAACTGCAGACAGAGACCGCACTCTAGAATAGTCGTCACGATCTCTGAGCGGTCGTGGTCTATGTCTAGTCTATCCTAGAAACTAGACAGAGGCAATGACAAACTTTATAGTCTAGTGTCGGCCCGGCCAGCGAGTTTAGCAGCAGTGGCAAATGAAGCACTTCCGCCGGTTGCGTCGCTCGATGTGAAGAGAACGCTCTGAGCACGGCTCGCGCGGGCAACGTGTTCGCAAAAGCAGCGACCGCGCGCGACTCAGTTTGGTTTAATTCGCTATTTATGTAACTAAGACTGAGGGATCTGCTTAACGAATTACCCACTGCAGCACTTTATTGAAGATTGGGAAAGGCGAAGTTGGTCAATGTGTGCACGTGACCATGACTTTACCATCCATTGACCTGTAACTTTCCCATTCCTTCACAATGTTTAACTTTACCGCCTCTAAGTCACACTTTTACCCTTAACCTTATTATGATACCTTTGTGATTTATTGCCGTTGGCTTTCTGCCCCCGAGATCGACGGGATGTCAATCTCGGGGGCAGAAAGGTCGTGAAGCATCTGCTGCGGGTTCACTGAGCATGACTACCGACCCGACGCATTAGAAAGGGCGTGACCGGCTGTGGGCAGCGCCAGCAAGCTCGTCGGGCGAAGACAATCTTCCATTCGCCACCAGTACTGCGAGGCCACCTCTCGGCAGGGTGGTGGGGGTGGGAGAGGGGAGGTGGAGGGGTTAGCGGAAGGGGACGGGAAAAGAGAGCCTCGAACTGCTCTGGTGTAGTGCGGATGTGTGCATCCAGCTCTAGAAGGACCCCTGGCATTCTGGAGCTCCCGCCGTCTTCCGGTGACAGTGCTGTGCTTTTGCTTTTGACGCGCAGTTTGCAAGGCAGTCTCCCGGCTCGGATAGCAAACGGGAAGAAAAAAAAGCTCGCAGAATGTGATGTGTGCGCTCTTGTGTGAGTTCTATAGCCTCGGTCTTCATCAAAGCTGCGTGCAGCATTATTTGCGATTGCCCGTAGGCAGGTAGAGTGCTTTCTGTTGCCCCTAAAAAAGGGCACCGCCCAAAGGCAGTGCCGCTGAGGTGGCAAAGTTATTCATTGAGAACATTGTCATAGAGCCCCAGGGGTCATCATCATCGAAAGAGGTACGGCCTTTACGGCTGACTTAACTCAGGCGCTCTTGAGGTACAACGAGACAATCCACCGCCGAACCACCGCTTAGAGCACTGCCCGGGCTCGGGCCTGCCCGAAAACCCGGGCCGGGCCGGGTAAAGCTGTTTTATGGCGGGCCTGGGCCGGGCTCGGGCCGGGCTCGGGCCTGAAGCTCCGGGCTTCGGGTCGGGCCCGGGTATGAGGTTACGGGCACGGGTCGGGTCGGGTCGGGCTTGCTCTTTGGTGCATTCTTAAGATGGTTCCACATTTGTGTATACATGTACTTTCTGCATCTTTTGAATTTTATCGCTTTTATGTGGAATGAGCTATAAGGTTTATCTGAAATACTGTATTTCTCTTGCTTCTTGTGGGATGAGGATCGAGTGACCTAAAAGCAGAGTTACCAGTTCCACTTACAATGAGTGGATTTGAGTATTTTTTTTTACTTGTCGCTTGTAGAATTTTCTAGTCACTTGTCGCGTTTTCTTTGGGCTTGTTTACATTTTCCTAGCAAATATGGGTAATTTCGTGATCATCACGTTAACGAATAGCGCTTTTGTCGATGACTTTGAGTGGTTGAGTGTTGAAGGCAAACATACGCTGGGAGAACGAACAAGTAACGTTAATCATGCACTGGCATACGTGCATTTAGCCGAATGGAGACTACCCTGGAGACAATGCTAAAAAGTAAATATGTGCTTTCGTTTATAGCTATGCATGTTTTTGCTACACAAAATAATTAGCGATTTTTTCAACTCCCCTTCGTATTTGCGTGACATTTCTTATGAAATAAAAATATTTTCAAGAATGGGAAACTTCTCTAAATTTCCACTTCTTTTGGGCTTTTTCACGGAAGTCACGCCGATTTTTTGGGTTTATCTTGTGATGGTTATTTGCTGTTGGGTTGGTAGCATCTGACAACTCTGCATAAAAGTAAATGAATCAGGTACTTGTATAGATAACACATCATGAGTAGTTCTGCGATTTAATTTGCACTTGTTAATTATATTCAGAATGTTACCTCACAATCACAGTAATGAGATTTAAAAAATAAAGTTACATTTACAATTCATCTTCCCAAGAGCAGTGACAGAACTGCAAAGGGGGAGGGGGCGCTGGTGAAAGTTCCAGCCATCCGCAATAACGAAAGATCTACGCGGAGTCTCAATACGCAGAATTAATAAAGGGAAAGAGCTTTTTTCCCGTGGGTCAATCACGGATTCTATTTCTGTGATGGTTCCATCTCGACACGCGCGGCTAGCTACCCTGTAGGCCCACAGAAGGAGGAGAAAAGGAAGGAGAGTAAGTCAGGTGTATAAGGAATGAGAAGCCGGAAATCGTCAAATTGCCAGACCTATTTGCTGAACAAAGTTTTCTCTGTCTCTGCCAACCCATGTGCTGCAGTCTTACTCCGCAATATACATGTTGCTAGAGCACCATGTTATCGCCATAACAGCGTTGCAACGTGCAGAAATAGTATACTGTTATCAAGAGCAGCGTGGGCTAAAGTATATTCCCTTGGTCAGATCTCTGGCTTGAAAAAGGTGGTTACAATTTGCTTGTCAAGGAAGGTCCCGTAGCCTCGAACAACATGCACCCAATCGTTAAGTGGAGAAACTTTGCGGCGCTGTAATTACCAAACTGGAACGGAGCCGGAAAATAGACCAATATATTTTCGTTCATCTCATGCCAGTCCATTCCGCGTAAATTCAAAGGCTACCCGCTAATAATTACTGGGTTTTCAAGTGCCGAATCTACAGTATGACTTAAAGCACGCCATAGTGGGGCATCCAGAATTAATTTCACCCCCCCCCCCCCCTGGGGTTCTTTACTGTTATATCTTGCTACAGACGTGCCGAAAAGGACCAGACAAGTTCCGGTGAACGACGTTTATTGACCCATGCTTTTGGGTTCGTGGCTCGGGCAAGAAAGGACGCCGCTAGCAAGCGGCACTCTGCTTTTAACGTCTACTGGCGCATGCGCACTTCGCAGAGTGCTCTTATCAGTGAAGCGCCAGCCGACACAACACCACCTCCCCTTTTTAATAACGCGTACAGTCATTCAGAGTCCAGCTTGGAATCTATCTGGTGCGCGACGATTTCGCATGGGGTAGCGTCTTGTCTCGGCAGCTGCTGGCGTTGCCTGTGGCGTAACCGGCGTGGCCCTGGACGGTTGTGAACTAGAAGGAACTGGTCCGTCGCCGGTCTCAGGAAAAACCAGGAACTCGCTGGTCGTAGCTTCTTTAGTTGTGCTATGCGCAGTGGTAGCGTTCTCTGGAGGCCGGTGCAGCAGCTGATCCTGGTGACGACGCCAGGTGAAGGTGCCCCTCGGTGTTGTTGCACGCACTTGGAAAGAGACAGGTCCTGTTTGAGCAACAATCACAGCGGGAGCCCACTTTGGTTTTCCCGAATAATTACGTGCTAACACGTTGTCGCCTACAATGAACTGACGTTCGCGACACGCACGACCTGTGGCCTGAGTGCACTGTTTGTGGGCTACTCTTTCCCCCACGGAAGGCTTTACGGCATCTAGCCGACTGCGTAAGCGTCGTCCCAGTAGCAACGCCGCTGGTGATTCACGAGTCGTCGCATGCGGCGTGTTGCGATAAGACAGCAAAAATTTATGCAGCTTTACCTGCAGTGACTCTCCTGTGAAGTCTTTGCGGAGGGCGTTCTTTAAGGTCTGAATAAAACGCTCTGCCAGCCCGTTGGAGCTGGGGTGGTAGGGAGCCGTGAGGACGTGCCGTGCGCCCATTGCCTGCACAAATTGCTTGAACTCCTGCGAAACAAATTGAGGCCCATTGTCAGAAACAATTGTTTCAGGGAAACCGAAACGTGCGAAGAGCTCGATCAGACAACGAATCGTGCTTTCTGCAGTTGTCGAGCGCATTTCGAAAACTTCTGGCCATTTAGAATGTGCGTCGACCACCACTAAAAACATGGCATTCTGAAAAGGTCCCGCAAAGTCTACGTGCACACGCTGCCACGGTGAAGTCGGCCATGACCACGGGTGAAGAGGTGCGTTGCTTGGCGTGTTGCGTTGCTCTTGACAACTAACGCAGCTTTTGATGCGACGTTCGAGGTCTGCCTCAAGCGTTGGCCACCACACGTAGCTTCGCGCTAGCTCTTTGCTGCGCACGATGCCGGGATGGCCGTCATGGAGTTCGTCCAAAACGAACCCTTGTAGCTTTGTAGGGACGACTACTCTTGTGCCCAGCATGATGCATCCCTGATGCACCGTCAGCTCGTTGCACCTGCGAAAATAAGGCTTTAACTGCTCATCCGCCACCGACGTGGGCCATCCAACACTTGTGAATTCTTTCACTTGACAAAGAACTCTGTCTTTATTCGTGGCAGCCGCGATATCTCGACTAGAAACAGGCAACGAGTCCAATCGCAACGAATAAAACGCGTCTTCTGTTTCTTTGGTATCCGTTTCAAGATCCGGGAGCGGCAGGCGCGAGCAAAAATCGGCTTCCGCGTTCTCGCTCGATTTCTTGAAGATAAGATTGTACGAGTACGCTGCCAACGTCACGGCCCAACGTTGCAACCGCGCAGCCGCGATGGTGGGAATTCCAGTTGTCGGGCCCAATATTGTTTGAAGAGGCTTATGGTCTGACCAAAGTGAATGAGCGCCCATACAGATAGAAATGGAACTTCTTTACACCAAAAATGATGGCTAACGCTTCCTTCTCCAGTTGACTGTATTTCTTTTTCGCTTCAGATAGCGTTCTTGAAGCGTAAGCAATCGGCCGTGCCCTACCGTCATCGTAGACATGAAATAGGACGGCTCCTACACCATACTGTGACGCATCGCATGACAGCCTAAGTTGTTTTTCAGGGTCATAGTGTGCGAGCGTAGGTGGTTGCGCCAGTAGCGCTTTCACCTGGCTAAATGCTTTTCGAGCATGCTCGTCCCAGTGCCACGCTACTTTTCCCTGCAGAAGCCTGTAAAATGGTTGAGCTATCGTAGCTAACTGGGGCACGAACTTGCTGTAATAGTTGACAACGCCCAACACAGATTGAAGCTGCTTCTTTGACTTCGGCTCTGGTGCCTGGAGGAGGGCGTCAACTTTATCTGACAATGGGGAAATGCCTTCAGCGCTGATTTTGTGGCCAAGGTAGTGAAGTTCGCTTTCAAAAAACGAGCACTTCTCTTTCTTTACCCTGACGCCTCGGCTTTGAAGACGCTCCAGCAGCGCTTCGAGATTGGCTAAGTGGTCCTCTGTTGTTTTCCCCGTTACCAAAATATCGTCCAGGTAGCAGCAAACGCCCTTGAGACCCTTCAACATAGTGTCCATTATCTTTTGGAAGATCCCCGGCGCGGACGATATCCCAAAAGGTAATCTGTTGACAATGAACAATCCTTTGTGGGTATTCAATGTTAGGTATTGTTTTGAGGCATCCGACGTCACCACTTGCTGGTAAGCGCGGTTCAGGTCGATCTTTGAAAAATGCGTGCCTCCAGCCAGAGCAGCGAACAAGTCATCGACCTTCGGCAACGGATAACGCGTGACGTCAAGGCAAGGATTAACTGTCACCTTATAATCGCCACAGAGGCGTATGCCACCGTCTTTCTTGATAACAGGTGCCACTGGCGTGGCGTAATCTGATGTGGCGACGGCTGTTATGATGCCCATTTTTTCCATCTTGGAAAGCTCCGCCTCGACAGACTTTTGCAGCGCGAACGGCACGTTTCTTGCTTTGAGAAACTTCGGTGCCTCATTAGGCTTGAAGTACAACTCTGCCTTTTCCTCGGTAATCATGCCTAGCTCATCTTTAAAGAGAGAGTTATACCTTGTGATCAAAGTGTTTAGCCTTTCTTCTAAACGACAAGAAGTTGGCAGCTCTGACCTTGGCAAATGGTGGACGTTCCATATTTTGCTCCACTCCAGCCTGATTGCCTGAAGCCATTCCCGGCCTAGCAATGGCGGTCCTTCCTGGTCGACAACGTATAAAGGCAGGCTCGCCGTGTTGCCGCCGTGCTGCACATTGACCTGTAGGACGCCTCTTGGGATCACCAGGGCTCCTGTGTAGGTGCGCAGCTTGAGTTCAGTCGGCTCGAGGCTGGTTGATGAAAAAAATTGTCGGTACTGTGTGAAAGGCATCACTGTGACGGCTGCACCCGTGTCTAGCTCCATCGGGACTGCCACATCATTTATTTTGATCGGTACCATGATAGGCTCAGTGCTGGAAGCAGATACACCCTTTACGGCCACCACTTCTGAATGGGATACCACCGCTAAAGTTTTTACCGGGCTTTTGATGGGGCGTTTCCCGCGCGACGTGCCGGAGCAGCTACGGCAGACCCGTTGAAGGTGCCCCCTTTTGTTGCACTTATAGCATTTGTCGTTTAAATGTGGACACCCTTTGCCGAAATGTTTCGGCGACCCGCAGCGAAAACATGCCTGCGCCTGGACACTCGAAGCCGCCTCTACTTTATGCATGGCGTTGGCTGCAGACACGCCCGTGCGGGCTTCCGCAGTGCTTTTCATTGCCGCCTCCATAGCCATAGCACGCTCTACCGCTCTCTGAAACGTGAGCTTGCTGTCCTCGGTGAACAACACTCGCTGCATATCCTCTCTTAATAAACCGCACACGAAGCGATCCCGGAGGGATTCGTCTAACGAGCTTCCAAAATCACACGTTCGTGCTAGCTTCCGTAGCTCGGCAACGTAATCAGAAATGGACTCGCCTTCGAATTGCTGCCTCCTGTGGAACTTCGCTCGCTCGCCGATGACCGAAGGTTTCGCTGACAGATGGTCCCCTAGAGTCTTCTTTAGCACCTCGAAGCTCTTCGTTGAAGGCAGGTCCGGGGCGACCAGTGATTTCAGAAGACTGTAGGTTCTGGGACCGATAATGCTCAGGAAGGCATGTACTCTGTCACCTTCGGGAACACGGTTGACGATCAGAAACGACGTTAGCCGCTCGTCGTACGACGCCCAGTCTGTCGTGGAAACGTCGAATGGTTCCATGTGGCCCAGTTGACCAGCAAACTGCATTGAACCTGCACTGGATTCTTCGTTCATTGTATCAGTCAGCGATGTGAAAAAAAAAAAAAGCAGCACTCTTCAATCGTCGATACTGAACACAGGCTGAATGCCGAGATCACTTGCCTTCCTTGACGCTGTGCAACACTTCAAGGTCCCACCCTCGTCGCCATGTGTTATATCTTGCTACAGACGTGCCGAAAAGGACCAGACAAGCTCCGGTGAACGACGTTTATTGACCCATGCTTTTGGGTTCGTGGCTCGGGCAAGAAAGGACGCCGCTAGCAAGCGGCACTCTGCTTTTAACGTCTACTGGCGCATGCGCACTTCGCAGAGTGCTCTTATCAGTGAAGCGCCAGCCGACACAACATTTACCGTGCAGCTAAATCGACGTGCCCCCATGAAAGTGAGCGGCGACGAGGCCGTGGAATCGAAATCATGTCCTCGCGTTTAACGGCGCGACGGCCTACCTGCTGGGCTACCACTTTGGATGAATGGCCACCTCCTAGCAGCGATAACCACACTAGGAAAGCATGCACCATTACAGGAGAAAATAGCACGGCAAGAAATTGTGCATAACGTATTAGAAGGGGGGAGGGGTATTGTTGGACCCCAAGTGGTAGATGCTAAATAAACGCACTGCACCACTTTAGCATTTTCTTGCCTCGGAACAAGAACTACATGATCCTTAGGAGAGTGCAAGAGCAACGGACAATTCTACGTGTATGCAGGGGACAATGAGCGCAGGCTTGAAAGGACATTTCTTCCGGGAAACTGAAGCTTGTGTCAAGGCACTCCCCAAAAAACGGCGTTTGGAAGAGGTCTCTTTTGGTAGTTAGATTCGAACATTTGGCCTCCAGCAGGACCGTGAAATGCAAAGAGTGCAAAAGCTTTTATACCGGTAAGACCCGAACGTCTCACCTCAACAGGCACAAGTGCAAGTCAACGGGAGGATCTACTGTCCTTCTTTCCTGACAGAGAAGAAAGATGTCAGGATCAGTCAGTCCGCAGTTCCGACTTCGTGCGTCCTATGGTGCGCTAAAGATATGAGGCCCTTCGATGTCCTGCGAAATGAAGGATTTTTGAAAATTACTGATGAAAATTGCCCGGGTACGGAACACTATCCGCGAAAAGAATTACTTATGAAAGGGAAAATTAGCATCCACCCGTTTTGTAGCACAAGGCTACAAGGAAATCCATACGGGTTTCTCAGAAATGAAAGCATCCTAGTTGCCGAAAAATTCGTCCTGGTCCATGGGTCGAACCCGGGACCAACGCCTGAGAAATCCGTATGGATTTCCTTGTAGCCTTGTGCTACAAAACGGGTGGATGCTAATTTTCCCTTTCATAAACGTTACTCCACCTTGTGGGTTTCCGCAGAACTCATTTGCCAAAGAATTACTTCCACGTCCCACGACAGTGTCCTGCAAGGCGCAGCCGAAGTGGCCGGTGCTTTACGAGAAACGCTGAGACCAGTAATCAAGGCAGCGATGGAGGATGGCCGTTGTTCAATAACAGTCGGCATGTGGATTGATGACTATAAAAGAACGGCGTACACCACAGCCACTTTTCACTATGTGGACGACTACTGGGAACTGAAGAGCGATTTGCCTCCCGAAAAGAAGACAGGCGGCAACATTACAAGAGAGCTTGTGCGAAGTTGCGCAAAGTTTGAACTGGACGAAAGTCTCCTTGAAAATGTGTTCGTGTCCGACCAAGGGGCCAATGTGACCAGTGCGCTTGGCCCATGCAAGAGGGTCAGCTGCACCACACTACGGTCCTACGCCACACTTTTGACGACGACTACTTCTTGGTGGAGAACCTACCACACGTTCTTAGAAAGTTACAAAATGTGAAGGCTGTCGTTATTTTCTGAAGCAGAGTGGACTTTCCAGCCAGTTACCTCATGGCGTAAATCAAGAAATGAGTACCAGGTGGAATTCAAAACTCACTATGCTGAATTTTGTGCACACGCAGTACGAGGAATTTGAAGCCCTTCTGGATTCCAGAAAAAGCTCGATGATGGAAGAACTCAGAAAAACTGTAATTAAGGAGATAATTGATCTTTTCGCACCCTCCCGAGAAGCGACCTACCCTGCCGCTCGTTTTCCTCTGCAAGACAATGCTGTAGAAACTTTTGCTTTAGGTCCAGCTGACCGCATCAACAATAGTTGCATTAAAATTGAGGGCAAGATTGTTTCTTCAGCGGAAACTGGAGCTTATAGTAAGATGCACAAGATTGCGACGTTTTTTTTTTTTTTTTTGGCCGCCCTTTCGCCACCTGCAAGCGTTCGAGGAAGATGAAAGAAGCTAAGTTTACGCGCTAGTGAAAACAAGAATGTTCGCTATTCCGACAAGTCCGTTGCCATTTGATAAATGCGCTGCTGAAACCTGCTGCGAGAAGCCAAAGGGAAGGCTTATAGATGACTTTGAAGAGTGGCACAACGTTGTGGAGCCTCCGAAAGGAAGGGATAAATTGACATGTTATTTGAATACCACAGATGTGTGCGAAGACGTCGGAAATCTGCTGCAGTGGTGGAAGTTTAAAGAATACGAGGTCCCCCGCCTTTCACTGCTCGAAAAGTTGATTTTGTGCGTCCCTACAACCCGTGGGAATAGTGAGAGAAACTTCAGCGCGGAAGGCTATGTGATGAACAAGCGCAGGACGTGCTTGAAGCCAGAATCTTTTGACAATTTGCTTTTCTTGCACAAAAACATGCAAGAAGACAAACTGGGAACCCTGCCGCGAAAGTATAAAAACTAAATACTTGCAGTAGCGTGACGTGATATGAGAATATCATGTCACAGTTCGTTTCCTTTTTTTTGGCTGTACATACGTCTACCCATGTATACACTCAGTTTGGTATAGTTATAATTGAAATTTCTGTATTTAAAACACCTTTCATAAATTTGGATTTTATCTTTCTCTTGTTAAGGCAAGCTGCTATTATACTGAGGAGTGGTGTTAAATATCTAGCATGGTGTGCGATTACATTTGTTGGTAGAGCATGCTTTTTGATAGAGGGTGCAATAAAAACAAGAAGTTAGAGAACAGTGTGGTGTGTTTCCTGTCACCTGCGTTTTTATTACGCTCTTTATTAAAGCTAAAGTCATACTAATGATCAGTTTGGCTGTCACAATATGTTGCGTAGCTATCTTGACGATTTCTATCTGAATATGCGAAAAAATAGGTGCATTATACCTCTGATCAATAAATTTTCTTCGCACCCATTATTGTTGCTCAAATTATTTCCTCATTAGTACTTAATTCAGAGTGCGACAACCAAACGTCTATTATTGCTGCCTTAAACTCCTTGCTCGAAATTTCATGATCGGGCCTCCGTCGGGCCTGACTTGCAGTCGGGCCGGGCCGGGTAGGTTAAGTTTTTTTCCGGGCTCGGGCCGGACGCGGGCCCCACTTTTATTCACCGGGCCGGGCTCCGGCGGGTAAACCTCAGCGAGTGGCGGGCTCGGGCCGGGCCCGGGCCGAAAATCATGGCCAGTGCAGCGCTCTACCACCGCTTACCGTCCATACACGAATGACGTCACCGAGCACCTCTATAACACCATCACGGACAGGCTGGCCATGTACGTCGATGTCCAACACAAGACACGGGTGCCATACTTCTGTATGTGACGTCTGCGTGCAACATGGCTGTGCAAGAGACGACGCAGGTGGCGCCATACAAACTTGCCTGCGGACGTCCGTACGGAACCCAGCAATTACGTTTGACGCCATGTTACCGGTCGTCACCGCCGAAGGAGACCTCAACGTTTCCAGCTACTTGCAGCGTGCCGATGAAGCTCGACAGCTCGTCCGCCTGCGTATCAAGGACCAGCAGAGGGTCGACAGCAGCTACTACGACCTTCGACGACGCCACGCAGAATACCAACATGGTGACCTTGTCTGGTCTGGACGCCGATACGAGGACAGGGAGTGTGTGAGAAGCTCTTGCGGCGCTACTTTGGACCCTATAAAGTACTCCGACGTTGTGGTCCACTGGACTATAAGGTCATGCCCTATGGCTTAACGTCATCCCAGTGGCGCCGCTCACGACCCGAAGTTGTACACGTGTGCAGCTTAAACGATTATTACGCGTGCTCATTGACGCGTATTGTTAAAATTCATGTACTATAACTTGAAAATCATGATATGTATGTCATGAGCGGCATGATTTACATGCCACGGTCTTGGTGCTCTCCTGGCCGTTTCGTTAATGGATGTATACGAAAATTGGCATGCCACAAATGACTGCATCACGAATATAAATGACAGCTCATAACATGAAAATCATGACATGCATGTCATGAGCCACATGATCTACATCCCAAAGTCTTGGTGCTCTCTTGGCCGTTTTGCTAGTGGGATGTGTGGGAAAATTGGTATGCAAAATATGACTACATGACGAACATAAATGACAGGTCATAACATGAAAAGCATAACATGCATGTCATGGGCGGCATGATTTACAAGCCAGGCGTTTCGTTAATGGGACGTATACCAAAATTGCTATGGCACAACACGACAGAATGGCGAACGTAAATTACAGGTCATAACATTAAATCATGACACGCGTGTCAAGACCGGCATGATTTACATGCCATGGTCCTGGCGCTATACTGCCGTTTCGCTAATGGGATGTATGGGCTCCGTCTACTGACCAGAGGGTGCTACGTAGCTCTCGTCGGACGGCTCAGTATCGCTGACATTGGCCGCTTGGGTCGCACGTATGAGACGCGCGCGCACGGTGGAAACCGAGGCGACAGCGACGTGCGCGTTTCTTCACTGCTCTCCGGGCGTGCTGCGAACCACACGAACGCTCGCGGCGTCGCCCTTTGGAACAGTTTGCGGCAGGTTTGGAGCGCGCGTCTCAAAGGAAAAAATTGGCAGATCCCACGTGCAGTGAGAATCAAGGAAATGCGAAGCACGCATAAGGAACGTAAAATGGATTTGCATTCTTGTCTCGCTATACCGAGTTGGTACATATGAAGTTAACGAAACGGCCGCAAGAAGCACCAAGACTGTGGCATGTAACCAGGCCGCTCATACACGCATGTCATGATTCTAACGTTACGACTTGTCATTTACGTCGTCAGCAGTCGCATTGTGCCATAGCAATTTTGGTAAACATCCCTTTAAGGAAACGAGTGGCATGTAGATCATGCCGCTAATGATATGCATGTCACGATTTTCATGTTGACGTGGTCATTTGTGATCGTCATGCAGTCATGTTGTGCCAAACCAGTTTCTTATAGCTCCGTGCAGTCGAGTTTCCATGTGCGTACATCAGCGCCAGAATGCACTTGCCTGGCGGAGAGAACAAGCAAAATTGACCAGACAGTGACAGGAAATACGCGAACGTGAATGCGCGTCTCCAACTCTATAGCGCAGCGACCGCCCGTCCCACCTTCTTTCGTTTTATTTCCTTTGAGACGCGCGCTCTAAACCTGCGGCAAACTGTTCCAAAGGGCGACGCCGCGAGCGTTCGTATGGTTCGCAGTACGCCCAGAAAGCAGCGAAGAAACGCGAGCGTCGCTGTCGCCTCGGTTTCCACCGTGCGCGCGCGTCTCATACGTGCGACCCAAGCGGCCAATGTCAGCGATACGCGATACTGAGCCGTCCGACGAGAGCTACGTAGCGCACTCTGGTCAGTAGACGGAGCCCATACATCTCATTAACGAAACGGCAGTATAGCGCCAGGACCATGACATATAAATCATGCCGGTCACGACACGCGTGTCATGATTATAATGTTATGACCTGTCATTCACGTTCGTCATGCTGTTGTGTTGTACCATAGCAGTTTTGGCATACATCCAATTAACGAAACGCCTGGCATGTAAATCATGCCGCCCCTGACATGCATGTTATGCTTTTCATGTTATGACCTGTCATTTATGTTCGTCATGCAGTCGTATTGTTGCATGCCAATTTTCAAACACATCCCATTAACGAAACGGGCAGGAGAGCACCAAGACAGTCGCATGTAAATCATGTCACTCATGACATGCATGTCTTGATATCATGTTTGACCTGTGATTTTCATTCGTGCTGCAGTCATCTTGTGGCATGCCAATTTTCGTATACACCGCGTTAACGAAACGCGAGACATGTAAATCATGTCGACCGTGACATGCATATCATGATTGTCAGTGCTGTGACCTGTCAGTCATGCTCGCCATGCATCATGTTGTGGCATACCAATTTTCGTATACATCCCATTAACGAAACGGGCAGGAGAGCACCAGACAGTCGCATGTAAATCATGTCCATCATGACATGCATGTCTTGATTTTCATGTTATGAACCTGTGATTTTCATTCGTGCTGCAGTCATCTTGTGGCATGCCAATTTTCGTATACACCGCTTTAACGAAACGCGTGACATGTAAATCATGTCGACCGTGACATGCATATCATGATTTTCATGCTGTGACCTGTCAGTCATGCTCGCCATGCAGTCATGTTGTGGCATACCAATTTTCGTATACATCCCATTAACGAAACGGGCAGGAGAGCACCAAGACAGTCGCATGTAAATCATGTCGCTCATGACATGCATGTCTTGATTTTCATGTTATGACCTGTGATTTTCATTCGTGCTGCTGTCATATTGTGGCATGCCAATTTTCGTATACACCGCGTTAACGAAACGCGTGACATGTAAATCATGTCGACCGTGACATGCATATCATGATTTTCATGCTGTGACCTGTCAGTCATGCTCGCCATGCAGTCATGTTGTGGCATACCAATTTTCGTATACATCCCATTAACGAAACGGCAGGAGAGCACCAAGACAGTCGCATGTAATCATGTCACTCATGACATGCATGTCTTGATTATCATGTTATGACCTGTGATTTTCATTCGTGCTGCAGTCATCTTGTGGCATGCCAATTTTCGTATACACCGCGTTAACGAAACGCGAGACATGTAAATCATGTCGACCGTGACATGCATATCATGATTTTCATGCTGTGACCTGTCAGTCATGCTCGCCATGCAGTCATGTTGTGGCATACCAATTTTCGTATACATCCCATTAACGAAACGGGCAGGAGAGCACCAAGACAGTCGCATGTAAATCATGTCACTCATGACATGCATGTCTTGATTTTCATGTTATGACCTGTGATTTTCATTCGTGCTGCAGTCATCTTGTGGCATGCCAATTTTCGTATACACCGCTTTAACGAAACGCGTGACATGTAAATCATGTCGACCGTGACATGCATATCATGATTTTCATGCTGTGACCTGTCAGTCATGCTCGCCATGCAGTCATGTTGTGGCATACCAATTTTCGTATACATCCCATTAACGAAACGGGCAGGAGAGCACCAAGACAGTCGCATGTAAATCATGTCGCTCATGACATGCATGTCTTGATTTTCATGTTATGACCTGTGATTTTCATTCGTGCTGCTGTCATATTGTGGCATGCCAATTTTCGTATACACCGCGTTAACGAAACGCGTGACATGTAAATCATGTCGACCGTGACATGCATATCATGATTTTCATGCTGTGACCTGTCAGTCATGCTCGCCATGCAGTCATGTTGTGGCATACCAATTTTCGTATACATCCCATTAACGAAACGGGCAGGAGAGCACCAAGACAGTCGCATGTAAATCATGTCACTCATGAGTCATGACATGCATGTCATGATTTTCGTGTTATGACCTGTCATTTATGTTTGCGATGCAGTCATGTTGTGGCATGCCAATTTGCGTATACGTCCCATTAACGAAACACGTGACATGTAAATCATGTCGCTCATGACAAGAAAGTCATGATTTTCATGTTATGACCTATCATTTACGTTCGCCATGCAGTCATATTGTGGCATACCAATTTTTGTATACATCCCATTAACGAGACGACCAGGAGAGCACCAATATTGTGACATGTAAATCATGCCGCTCATGACACGCATGTCATGATTTTCATGTTATGACCTTCCATTTATGTTCGTCGGGCAGTCATGTTGTGCCATACCAATTTTCGTACACATCCGATTAGCGAAACGGCCAGGAGAGCACCAAGACCGTGGTATGTAAATCATGCCGCTCATGACATGCATATCATGATTTTCATGTTATGACCTGTCATTTATGTTCGTCATGTAGTCATGATGTGGCATACCAATTTTCGCAAACATCCGATTAGCGAAGCGGCCAGGAGAGCACAAAATCGTAGGCGGCTAGATAGATAGATAGATAGATAGATAGATAGATAGATAGATAGATAGATAGATAGATAGATAGATAGATAGATAGATAGATAGATAGATAGATAGATAGATACGCTCAAACTCGCCGAAGTTCGCTAAGAAATGCTTCGCATTTAATAAAACGAAACAAGGTGGGACGGGCGGTCGGTGCTGCATGCTGTAGAGTTGGAGACGCGCATCGCGTTCGCGTATTTTCCTGTCACAGTCTGCCCAATTTTACTTCTTCTCTCCTCCAGGCAGTGCATCCTGGCGCTAATGTCGCACATGGAAAACTGGACTGCACGGAGCCTATACGAAAATTGGTTTGGCACAACATGACTGCATGACGATCATAAATGTCAGGTCATAACATGAAAATCGTGACATGCATGTCATTAGCGGCATGATCTACATGCCGCTCGTTTCCTTAAAGGGCCCCTAAACTACCCCCGACATTTTTTTGAACATTTCAAGTTTACACGCGCATCAAGTTGAGAATGCCGTCACGATGAACGGTGTCAAATGCGGCAGCGCTACGCGCCACAAACTTGAAAAACAACCCCGTTCGCCTCTCCGGCCATTTCCGGCACACGAAGTTAGCCGTGACGACATTGTGGGTTTTTGGTGACGTCAAAAGAGTCCGAGCTCCGCTGATTGGTCGAAGGAGAACTTCGACTTCCGGTTAGTCTGCTAGGAAATGCACGCGCTCCCTGCCTCCTTCTGCACGGCCTGTCACCGGTTCATGCCACTGATGAGTCTTTCGAGACGCAACGCAGGGTCCATAGCGACGCAGTTTGGCTCGAGCACAAGTCAGTACAGCAGACTAGAAACTGCAGCAGCTGTCAGAACACGACAGATACCGCTAGCACAGAGCGTTGGCGCAGCACCAACAATCCCTTGCGCGAACGCGGGAACCCGGCGGAGGGGCGGAGCGCGTCAACCGGATACGCGTCATCGGCAAAGTATGTCACGTGACATTCGGAGGAGCACTCGGCACACAAGGCGAGGAGGTGGCACCGCAAGCGGCCGGTGCGTGGCGCAGGAGAGAGCGAAACAAGAAAGCGCCGCGTTTTAATAATCAAACGCGTGTAACTCCGCTATTTCGGCACCGTTTCGAAAAATTCTTGCGGCTACGTGTTCGTTGCGGACACCTGCACAAAAGCAACACCAAAACTAAATTTCGACCTCTGGGTGGTTTAGGGGCCCTTTAAAGGGATGTATACCACAATTGCTATGGCACAACACGACTGCATGACGAACTTAAATGACAAGTCATAACGTTAGAACCATGGCATGCGTGTATGAGCGGCACGGTTTACATGCCACAGTCTTGGTGGTCTTGCGGCCGTTTCATTAACTTCATATGTACCAAACTCGGTATAGCGAGACAGCAATGCAAATCCATTTTACGCTCCTTGTGCGTGCTTCGCATTTCCTTGATTCTCACTGCACGTGGGATCTGCCAATTTTTTTTTTTTTTTGGCCGCCCTTTCGCCACCTACAAGCGTTCGAGGAAGATGAAAGAAGCTAAGTTTACGCGCTAGTGAAAACAAGAATGTTCGCTATTCCGACAAGTCCGTTGCCATTTGATAAATGCGCTGCTGAAACCTGCTGCGAGAAGCCAAAGGGAAGGCTTGTAGATGACTTTGAAGAGCGGCACAACGTTGTGGAGCCTCCGAAAGGAAGGGATAAATTGACATGTTATTTGAATACCACAGATGTGTGCGAGGAAGTCGGAAATCGGCTGCAGTGGTGTAAGTTTAAAAAATTCACAGCATATCCACGGGGTGAATGATGATGAGTGGGCGAAGCTCCGGAGTGAATCACCGGTAAACCGTTAATCTTCCGTGTAATTCGCCCAGTCGATCATCATGTAAAGACATGAGAAACACTCTATTCGAACGCTGGGATCTCGCGTTGATTGATTGTGGTTCGGTTAGGAAAGGACGCTAATTTCTGCAGCCCATGTAGGGAGCACGGCTAAGCGTCCGTAGGGGTGGAGGAAAGGGAGTGAAAGAGATAGAGAGGAGAGAAAGGCCGTAGTGGAGGGCTCCGGAAATTTAGACCACCTGGGGTTCTTTAACGTGCACTGACAACGCACAGTGCACGGGTATCTGGCATTTTCGCCTCCATCGAAAATGCGACCGCCGCGGCCGGGATCGAACCCGCGTATTTTGGGTGGCAGCCGAGTACCGTAACCACTACTCGCGTTTAAGGGGAGGCTAGCACAAACGCGTTAGAAACATGCAGTACACTCTAGTAAGGGGGGAGAGGCCACAGCGTCTTACGCAGCCCCTTACACAGGCCGGAACGCGCACCGCGTTTACCGACGCCATCACATGACTGCTGAAAGAGTACAAGGCGGAGAGGCCACAGCGTCTTACACCAGCTTCTTACACGCGCCGTAACGCGCTAGCACAAACCCATCATCATCGTTAGAAACGGACAGTCTTTCGCTCTCTCTCTCTCTCTCTCTTTCTGTCTCTCTCACACAAGACAGCAGATGGAAGAGTGAGAGAGCTCGCGCGCCGGGAGGAACGCGCCGAGGGCGAGCGCGAGCCTCCCGCGCGCGAGCTATCGAGCGCAATCCTAGAACGAGGTGGTTACGACTACAAGGGACGAACGACCCACGCCTTAAGGGACCCTGAAATGCAAAGAGTGCAAAAGCTTTTATACCGGTAAGACCCGAACGTCTCACCTCAACAGGCACAAGTGCAAGTCAACGGGAGGATCTACTGTCCTTCTTTCCTGACAGAGAAGAAAGATGTCAGGATCAGTCAGTCCGCAGTTCCGACTTCGTGCGTCCTATGGTGCGCTAAAGATATGAGGCCCTTCGATGTCCTGCGAAATGAAGGATTTTTGAAAATTACTGATGAAAATTGCCCGGGTACGGAACACTATCCGCGAAAAGAATTACTTATGAAAGGGAAAATTAGCATCCACCCGTTTTGTAGCACAAGGCTACAAGGAAATCCATACGGGTTTCTCAGAAATGAAAGCATCCTAGTTGCCGAAAAATTCGTCCTGGTCCATGGGTCGAACCCGGGACCAACGCCTGAGAAATCCGTATGGATTTCCTTGTAGCCTTGTGCTACAAAACGGGTGGATGCTAATTTTCCCTTTCATAAACGTTACTCCACCTTGTGGGTTTCCGCAGAACTCATTTGCCAAAGAATTACTTCCACGTCCCACGACAGTGTCCTGCAAGGCGCAGCCGAAGTGGCCGGTGCTTTACGAGAAACGCTGAGACCAGTAATCAAGGCAGCGATGGAGGATGGCCGTTGTTCAATAACAGTCGGCATGTGGATTGATGACTATAAAAGAACGGCGTACACCACAGCCACTTTTCACTATGTGGACGACTACTGGGAACTGAAGAGCGATTTGCCTCCCGAAAAGAAGACAGGCGGCAACATTACAAGAGAGCTTGTGCGAAGTTGCGCAAAGTTTGAACTGGACGAAAGTCTCCTTGAAAATGTGTTCGTGTCCGACCAAGGGGCCAATGTGACCAGTGCGCTTGGCCCAAGCAAGAGGGTCAGCTGCACCGCACTACGGTCCTACGCCACACTTTTGACGACGACTACTTCTTGGTGGAGAACCTACCACACGTTCTTAGAAAGTTACAAAATGTGAAGGCTGTCGTTATTTTCTGAAGCAGAGTGGACTTTCCAGCCAGTTACCTCATGGCGTAAATCAAGAAATGAGTACCAGGTGGAATTCAAAACTCACTATGCTGAATTTTGTGCACACGCAGTACGAGGAATTTGAAGCCCTTCTGGATTCCAGAAAAAGCTCGATGATGGAAGAACTCAGAAAAACTGTAATTAAGGAGATAATTGATTTTTTCGCACCCTTCCGAGAAGCGACCTACCCTGCCGCTCGTTTTCCTCTGCAAGACAATGCTGTAGAAACTTTTGCTTTAGGTCCAGCTGACCGCATCAACAATAGTTGCATTAAAATTGAGGGCAAGATTGTTTCTTCAGCGGAAACTGGAGCTTATAGTAAGATGCACAAGATTGCGACGTTTTTTTTTTTTTGGCCGCCCTTTCGCCACCTGCAAGCGTTCGAGGAAGATGAAAGAAGCTAAGTTTACGCGCTAGTGAAAACAAGAATGTTCGCTATTCCGACAAGTCCGTTGCCATTTGATAAATGCGCTGCTGAAACCTGCTGCGAGAAGCCAAAGGGAAGGCTTATAGATGACTTTGAAGAGTGGCACAACGTTGTGGAGCCTCCGAAAGGAAGGGATAAATTGACATGTTATTTGAATACCACAGATGTGTGCGAAGACTTCGGAAATCTGCTGCAGTGGTGGAAGTTTAAAGAATACGAGGTCCCCCGCCTTTCACTGCTCGAAAAGTAGATTTTGTGCGTCCCTACAACCCGTGGGAATAGTGAGAGAAACTTCAGCGCGGAAGGCTATGTGATGAACAAGCGCAGGACGTGCTTAAAGCCAGAATCTTTTGACAATTTGCTTTTCTTGCACAAAAACATGCAAGAAGACAAACTGGGAACCCTGCCGCGAAAGTATAAAAACTAAATACTTGCAGTAGCGTGACGTGATATGAGAATATCATGTCACAGTTCGTTTTCCTTTTTTTTGGCTGTACATACGTCTACCCATGTATACACTCAGTTTGGTATAGTTATAATTGAAATTTCTGTATTTAAAACACCTTTCATAAATTTGGATTTCATCTTTCTCTTGTTAAGGCAAGCTGCTATTATACTGATGAGTGGTGTTAAATATCTAGCATGGTGTGCGATTAGATTTGTTGGGAGAGCATGCTTTTTGATAGAGGGTGCAATAAAAACAAGTTAGAGAACAGTGTGGTGTGTTTCCTGTCACCTGCGTTTTTATTACGCTCTTTATTAAAGCTAAAGTCATACTACAAATCAGTTTGGCTTTCACAATATGTTGCATAGCTCTCTTGACGATTTCTATCTGAATATGCGAAAAAATAGGTGCAGTATACCTCTCATTAATAAATTTTCTTCGCACCCATTATTGTTGCTCAAATTATTTCCGCATTAGGTTGTTTTTCTGAACTTAATAACTCCAGGTTAAAATGTACTTAACTCAGAGTGCGACAACCAAACGCCTATTATTGCTGCCTTAAACTCCTTGCTCGAAATTTCATGTTCGGGCCTCCGTCGGGCCTGACTTGCAGTCGGGCCGGGCCGGGTAGGTTAAGTTTTTTTCCGGGCTCGGGCCGGGGGCGGGCCCCACTTTTATTCACCGGGCCGGGCTCCGGCGGGTAAACCTCAGCGAGTGGCGGGCTCGGGCCGTGCCCGGGCCAAAAATCATGGCCAGTGCAGCGCTCTACCACCGCTTACCATCCATAGACGAATGACGTCACCGAGCATCTCTATAACACCATCACGGACAGGCTGGCCATGTACGTCGATGTCCAACACAAGACACGGGTGCCATACTTCTGTATGTGACGTCTGCGTACAACATGGCTGTGCAAGAGACGACGCAGGTGGCGCCATACAAACTTGCCTGCGGACGTCCGTACGGAACCCAGCAATTACGTTTGACGCCATGTTACCGGTCGTCACCGCCGAAGGAGACCTCAACGTTTCCAGCTACTTGCAGCGTGCCGATGAAGCTCGACAGCTCGTCCGCCTGCGTATCAAGGACCAGCAGAGGGTCGACAGCAGCTACTACGACCTTCGACGACGCCACGCAGAATACCAACATGGTGACCTTGTCTGGTCTGGACGCCGATACGAGGACAGGGAGTGTGTGAGAAGCTCTTGCGGCGCTACTTTGGACCCTATAAAGTACTCCGACGTTGTGGTCCACTGGACTATAAGGTCATGCCCTATGGCTTAACGTCATCCCAGTGGCGCCGCTCACGACCCGAAGTTGTACACGTGTGCAGCTTAAACGATTATTACGCGTGCTCATTGACGCGTATTGTTAAAATTCATGTACTATAACTTCCATGTTCCGTTTTTGGCATGGGGACGATGCTTTTTTAGACGGGGATAGTGACACGTGCGGTTGTTCTGTTTTTTTAAGGGGGAAAGCCGTTATCACTTTCCTGTGACGCGCGCGCTTGATTTGGTTATTTGCGGCGAAAGCCGTTATCACTTTTTTCTTACGCGCAGTGCAGGTCGCGTTTATCTTGCATGTGGCTTCGGCAACCTTTCAGAAATAATGCGAGAACACGTTATGACGTGCGTATAAAAGCCGACGCATTTCGTCGCTTGTCAGTTTTCTGTCGACCGACGACTGTTCATGCCGCTATCGTCTCACAGTGTTATTTGCTTTGCTTTGCGGGGCACATGTTCGCCCGATAAACAGTTGGACTGACAACGTCTTCGATTCTACTGCTTGCTTCAGTGTCACGACCACGCCACAGTATTGCTTCCTACTGATAATAATACAATGTTAATGGACTGAAGGGACCATCTACGGCAACTCAAAAGAGAAATGAGATGGAGTACGAAATTTTCATTGAGGATCAGAAAAAGGTGCTCTATATTAAATGCTAAAAGGATACAAGGAGAGAAAGGAAAGCAAAATGTGGGAGCGGACTTCATGAGTTGGACCATGCGAAATACGCAGTAGTGGCAGTTTGGTGTATGTAGTCATGTAGAACAGAGAATATGTTGGTGAAATGTAGACGTGTGGTGATAGCTAGGGAAACATCGTGTTGTTTAGTGGACTGAAACATATGCTACGGGAACACTGACTCTGCTGATAAGTAAACATCAATTGAAGTGCTTTATGTATTAGTGTTGTGTGTGGTGTTGACCACTGACCAATAAGTGCTTGAAAGTGTGTCGGTGTTTTGTGATACATGGCGTGTTCGTGACTGTTGACGAGCAAGAAGCAGCGAGCCCCACACAAGCATCAATGTTCACAAGGTTTTGGCAAATTGTTCAGAAGCCAAAAGAAGAAAGACCAAGCAGTTTTTCGAGGAAAAACTTTTTAAATGGTCATGAGCAAAGGGGACCGACACACGGGGCACATTGCGAAATAAGCGATGATGCACGAAGGAGCAAAGAAGCTCGATAAAGCACGCGCCGTGAATACGTCCGTGCACGTATAATTGGCGGATAGCTGGCTCCTGGCGCGCGACCGGAGGGGCGATCAAAGATGGAGAACGATATGTGGGGTAATAACGTCCCAAAACCAGCTCTGATTATGAGAGACGCCGTAGTGGAGGGCTCCGGAAATTCCGACCACCTGGGGTTCTTTAACGTGCACTGACATCGCACAGCACACGAGCCTCAACATTTCGCCTCCATCGAAATGCAGCCGCCGCGGCCGGGATTCGATCCCGCGACCCTCGGATCAGCAGCCGAGTACCATAGCCACTGGACCACCGTGGCAGGGCGATGGAGAACGATGATCTGGCATTCTCTGCGTGCCACCGGTCGACGAAAGTTGTCCTGCCAGCTACGGACTGGTGACTAAGAGCTGTGGGCGCCAGGCTCCGGAATGGCCGCCAGCCAGACGGCCGAGCGAGATCCCTCGGGGCGGCATCGGCCGAACCGCAGCGTTCTCGGTACACCTGCAACGCTCCGCCTTCGACGGCAGAACGGGACGACCAGCAGAGTTATCAACAGCAGAGAGCCATGTCACCGTGGCGGCCGGGCACAATGTGGAAGCAGAGGCCGAGGCTGTGGCTAGGCCTAACACAGAACCGGCGACTACCACGTCAGCCGGGATAGCAGGCTGCGGAGGCCGACCAGTCAACCAGGCGCTACCTGATCGACGACTTCTACAAGTCTAGTTCGTCAACACCAGCAACTTGGACGCAACGTTACCGGGAGGACTCAGTCTTCGAACCCGCGCTGCAAACTAAGAACGTAGCACAGAAGGACATCACGCATCTGTAACGAGCAAGGGGGAAGAGAGTGCGAAGACAAAAAAGCTCTCTTATAGAAACGAGAGACGCTCGTGTTTAGGTTCGAGTGATACCGATGACAAAACCGTCATCGGTGCAATGACAACGAAGCCGTTTACGCTTTAGATAATGTATTTAGAAGTAAAATGATCCAACGATTAAGTAAAGTAAAAGAACAAAAACATGCAAAACGGAATACAGTATGTTAGAAGCACACTAAAGGTTACATGGGCAGAGTCATAAAACGGGAAAAGTTCACCGGCGGGCAAGTTGATGATCAATCGCTGCGGCAGGGTCGATGCAGAAAGGGACAGTCGAAGAAGAGGCAGTGCTGAGGGCGCGATGTCCGACGCCGCGGTCAGGAACGCTGCTCCCCGTTGAGGCCGTTGACCCGGGGCGCGTTCGGCGTCTGTGCTGTGCAACTCGGCCGGTGGCTTGCTGTCGCCGAAGTGGCAGCCGGAATTGCCTGGCGGGAACGTCCTTGCGACGTTCCACCCACGCCAGGCCTGAAGTGAGAGGTGGTACGGCACCATGTGGGAGCCTGCTGAGATCTCGAGTCCGCAACCCGACGGATCTCACTCCCGCGCCCTGGTTCCTCGATGACAAGCCTCGTCTGCCTCGCTCTCCTCCGGAAGCCTCCGCAGTACCTTCTCTGCCGTGGCGCCTCCTTATTAGTCGGACGCCTTCACGCGACCACGCGCAATGACGCACCGTCTCGTCGTCTTATATGTTGATGAGATCGGTGGCGCGCACTTCAAACACATTACACTTTGCCCCGCGCGGCCACTTCACTCCATCACAACATCTATACACATTTTTTTTCTAACCCTTTGGAGATAACGGTAAGTATTGTGGGAATGGCCAACGGCCCGGCTTGAGACTACAGACGACGACGATGACGAACTGCGCGCGTGTGGTGCTGGGGCGCGCGCTGGCGTTCTAGCCTGGGCCAGGACTAGCCTAGACGCGCTGCTGGGCACGACGGCTCTGAACTGGCCAGCTGGCCGGGACTGGCTGCTGCGGGCCGAGACGCGGCGATCTCCCACAGTATGGAGATAGGGCATCTGGGAACATTTCGTTCACCAGATTTGTACCAATTGCTTACTCAAAGCGTGCTTCATTCTCTAAGGGAAAACCTACGTTAATAAGCACGTATTAAACACATTGGTAAGGAGGGGCAACAGAAGGTCAAGTGCCGATGGGAGATTTCTATTGTGCGTAGTTGAACCACATGGATTCGCAGCATGCGCGGTTACTAAAGGTAGTCCGGAACTCGGCACGATCTACGATGTGGGAGCGCAGGAACCTCATAAAGACCAGGCGCATAATTTACAACGCGTGTGTAAACATACACACGCGTGGTCACTTTTTACATACACGAGTGGGCAATGTCGCAGGTGATTTACAGGTAACACCGAAGGATCCCCAGTGCTTCGCCCACTCGTCATAGTTCACTTCGTGGAGATGCGTGGATTTTTTTTCACTTGCTTTTTGTATTTAACTTGAGTGTGCGATATTTATTCCTCTCGTGCTCTGTTCTCCGCAAAGGGACTATGCGCTTCATAAAGGCACTTGAATACGCGCTCGCTTTTTTTTATGTTTTTCATGGCGACTGTGTGTTCCCGTCGAAAACATTTACACGTGTAACTTGGCAGAAGCAAAGCCTGAAAGCATGAAAACCTTCCCGAGTGTTATTCGTGACGCGTTTAATTCAGTAGCTGTATCTGAAACTTATGCCTGCCCCACCGACGACGCGTGACTGTGCGATGCATGTACAAACGCTGACGTCAGCGGAAGGCCCTGTTACTGCTAGCACTATATTGTGAGCGTTTTGTTTGAAAGGCGCAGGTTATCTCGGTATAGACCTTAATGTTGCGTTATTTGTAGTGGCAACTGCGGTAATATACGACCGTTTTGGTGTGTTCTGTGTTTGATATGTATCGTGACCTATACTGGCCGAGGTTGAGCAGTTTCGCGTGGCTGTTGGAGAGCCGTGCTGCGCATGCGCCGAGGAGAAGTGACCTCACCGGCGCATAGCTGGCGCGCCTCGCCGGTCTGCGACTCTGCGATCCCAGAGGCACGCCAGTATAGCACGGTGGAGAAGAGGAGAGGCGCACGTCGAAGGGAACACGGCGCATGTGCACAGGTGTTGCGCCATCCCTCGCCTGTACCGATAAAAAGAGGTAGTGTCGCGTAGCACAGCGGCAGCGAGTTAGAGAGGACGAGTGAAGCAGGCGACAATGGGACGCGTACAGCTGCTGCTGACGCCGACCGCGCCCGGTGTCCGTGACTCTAGCGGTGGCTCGGCCGGTTGCTAGAGTAGAGCAACTCATTCAGTCCATCGCACGATACCATGGGTAGACCACGGAAAGCAAAGATGCCAGAAGAACAGCGTGAACATAATGTCGACAAAAAAAAAACCAGCTGAACCTTTGCTCACGCTACGCCTATCCTGGCATAGCCGAGCTAAGCCACAGCTAAATTTTTAGTAAACTGTAATATTCACAACAATGGCATAATTTATTTTTGTCCTATATTGACAGGCTCCGCGGCATTCCCGAGGACGCATTTGCCCAATATTCTGCATAAATGCCTTACTGCATAATATCATTAGCCGATCTAAACCTTCTAGAGTTTCCTATATCTTTGCTATATTTTTCTAAACTCTAATGCAAGGTGCATTTCGGCTTGTTTTAAAGCAAGTCGCACTGGTGGCGTTGCAGGTGACTCGCCATGAAGGCGTCTATAGCGTTCAAGAGCCACACTTCTGGACGCTGTGCACCAACGTCTACATCGGGACGCTAAAACTGGAAGTTGCGAGCGGAAGCGACGTCAAGAGCATAATTGCTCACGCTCAGCGCGTATTCTCCCAGGCAAGTAAACATCAGGCAAGCAAGACCGTGTATGTGGCGTAGGGCGCAGGTAGCGCATTGTTGAATGCGGAGAACTTGTGGCGTACCAAATTCCTTTTAGGTGTGGAAATCACTACCGCAAAACTCTCGTTAAGAACGCAACTACATATGGACTAGCACTGCTAAGCAATGTGTACCGTGTTTATGTAGTCCGCGCAAATATGCAAAACTGCGAGAGCTGCTTTACAAATTACTAATTATTTAATTGTTTAGTGGTGAATGTGGTCTTGATGATCTTTTGTTACTATCCACTCATTTTAGCGCTTGCATTGCAACTCACGTTTGCCATTTGCTTCATGAAATTGGTGCAGCTTGCATGCCCTTCTCTGCGTGTAACCGGTTTAGTCCGGTTCATTGATAGCACAAGAATTAAAATCGAGCTTCTCTGCGTTCCTACACATTTCTACCCACCCTTGTAGCGGGCATACCTTTAGCGTTGCTTTTGCAGCAGTCTACAGTATATAGTCCAGTTCTTTGTATAGCCGCGTCGTCATGTCACTTGCAATGTAGACAGTTTCTACAGTACGTTCGTACGTTTGTCGAGAAGGATACATCAAAGAACGCAACGTAATGTCCAAACGAGTTTAAGAACATATGTCTTTACACCATTATACGCTCTCTGATGCCGTGTATGTGCAATCGGAGCAACCTAAAGAATTGATTCACATTGTTGAATGCGGCAATTTACGTAACGTTGTCATGTCAACTATGCCCTTCATCTAGCCCCCATAGAATGATTGAGATAGGATAGTTCGAGCCGATCTGACCGTTTGTAACAAGTCACAACATAACGTCGCTGGTCGTTCATTTTTCTATCCAGGTTGGTGTGAAGCAGTTGTACGTACAGACGGATTTCACCTCATGAAGACTGAGAGCCACTGGGCAGTCTCAAGATTACCTTCTTCGAGTCACTTCAGCTCTTTCGCTCGACAAAAAAAAACACTTAATAAACCATCTTAATGGCGTGCAGAAGCTAGTGAAGCAATTGATAACGGACCCTTGCTCTGTGGACATCTGAATGTGCACTTTGAGATGTTTCAACAGGCGCGCCATGACATCATCCATGAGGGACAGGAAAAACATGGATGCTGTGTTTCTGTTGTCTACGCAGCTTTGCACGACTTGTTTTCGTGCATTAGTATACTTGAGCTTCCAGTGAGCGTTGATAAAAAATCAGCGCTAAATTATTTGGAATATAGGCAGCGATACCATATTGAGTGACATTTCGTACACAAAATATAACTCATATTGTAACCGCCTTTATTTATTGTTCTTTTTGTACCAACAAAGTATAACATGACATGCAGGAACATATGCACGAAGTCTCATGGTTGCAAATCTCAAAGTGGAACTCATTTGTTAGCAAACTAAGCACTCTCAGGGCGAACATGTAATAATGAGAAACTCAAGCATCTCACGCTGAACCAAGACCAAATCAAACGTTTCAGTGCTTAGTTGCTTAGCGATGATACGCTCTCTTTGTGCTTGTACTTATGTGCGCCAGTTTCTTTCTTTGCCTCCGCATAATCACCACGTTGTGGCGGTGTGCTCAAGGTAAGAGCGGGTTGAGGGCAAGCGAACGCTCCTCACGGAGCGTGACAGACAACGACGTCGGACGACATTGCTGGCCTTTGTTTGTTTTGAACCGCAACAGCGGTTGAAAACAAATAATGGCAAGTTATCAATGCACGCTCTTCGGTAATGCACTGTACACTACTCACACGGAACACACACAACACAGCGCAGACAAACAGCTGTTTTATTTCAGAACCTGTCTTCGTGTATATATACACATGGTTAACAACGGTACATGAATCAAGGTGAAAACACGACCACACTGCACGTGCTCACTATGCAACTTGGAATTTCATATGAAATGGATTCCTTTAAAAAATACTGACTGAATGTATGCTGACCCATTCATCTGCACGTGCTCGTGTCGTCATGTACGCTTCTGTGACTAGCGTTCACATTATATCATTCGCCTTAGATACTATCGTAGTTTTGTTTAAACTTCTTCTTTAAACCGTGGTGCACACTTGCACCGTGACACATTCGAAACTAGATTACCCGGGTGCGTGGATTTATCTCATTTATATCGGTGTTCTCGTGATTTGGCGTTGATACATCTTTCCGTTTGTTCGAAGCATCTCTTGGCTACCTTGTTGCATTCGACGAAGTTTTCTTAATACGGTTAATACCGCGGTTCTTAATCTGATAAATTTTCTTGCAACCGTTTACTCTCCGGCACATTCTTATAAGCGTGCCTGGTGCAGAAAAAAACTAATTCAATGTTTTGTGCTTTTGCTATCTTTTTGAGTTTATAAAGAAAAAAATGAATATAATGGAGGACGATTGGTCATTATCTGTCTGTACTCGATTCATAATCCTTATGACACTTCTACCCTTTATTGTCCTTAATAGCTTTTCGGCCACTGAAGTGATCACGCTATCAGGGAACGGATATTTAGCCTTTTTGCCTGAATGTTCATGCTTTGTTCTACATAATGGGCACATGATTTCTCCACACATTGCTTTAGATAAGAAAGCGCTACGCCTATTTTTACGAGCTTTGAGCGAGCTGACTCGTGCCTCATGATTACCTTATCTCCTTTTGTTAAGTACATTCAGCACGTGGGGTCTAATGCCATGCGAATCTTAAATGTCCGAAAATTTTAAGGACGACTCGGTTGGTAATTCATTCGTGAAGTCTAGACCAGCAAAAGACATGTTTGAACTGTTGCCAAACTGCTTCGACATTAAGAGAATTAGCTCTTTTATACGGCGAAGAAAGTCAGAAGTCATCGACATATCTAAAACAAGCCTCGACGTGCCGCTTATTCAACAATGGCAGTAAGACTCTGTCTCCTTTCCCCATAAAAATGTTGCAAAGTAGAGTAGCTGTACATAAACCTATACAAGTGCCATCTCGTTGCGCGTACACAGTGTCTTCATATTCAACGAGCAATGTTTGTAGGTAAGGTCAAAGTAGCTAAAGAAAACCGTGGGCACTGGTTCCACATTGTGTTTCGAACTTACTTTTACAAAATATCGTAATGCTCTCCTGAGCAGCCTGAATGGCAGCCTTTTCTGGCACGCTGTGAAACATGTCTTCGATGTCGATAGCGACGCAAGTAATTGGCTAATTTTCTTGGTGGTAGCTGACAACTTTGTCCAATCCACGTAGCATGTAAGGTATTGAATTGGCAGAATGGACAGCGGGGCTTGTAGGTACACTACCGCACGTCGTTGCCATGATCCTTCTTCCTCGAATATAATCCGAAAATGGTAGTTTTCATCGCGCATTTTTAGTCTGAAGATAATTGATTACGTTCTTTTGCGCGAGGTCTTAGCTTCCCCAGGCCTAGCCTTTTTTTCACGGTGTTACTGCCAGTTTGTGCGTCTGTTGAAGACACCTTTCATTGCATTTCGTAGCGGCAAAATTCTTTGTAATTGCCTCTGTCGCTTTTTCTTCATATTCATGCTTCTTCATCACCATGAACCTCGCGGCACTATATATGTTAGCACCAGCATCATGTGGCCTTGTTTAAGATGAGTGTTTGTGTCCTTAACAGCACATCCTCGGCTTCTTGGTTTCTAATACTTCATGATGCAGTCCAGGCCTTCTGAAATCTTGGCATACTTTCTCCTTCGGGGACACGATCGGCAATTGAATGCGCGATTCCAAGGAGCTTAGCTGGTTTAACAGAGGGCTTCACGACAAATATTGGTTCTTTGTCGAGCGTCCGTTGCACCTTAGCAGGTAGTTGGCAATCCAACAGATTAATATGGCTCTTTCCATCTTGACACTGTTCCTTTGCTTTTTGTAGTAAGTTCGATAAGCTGTTCTTCCAGCGCTCTTCCCCGAGATCTCCTGCCATCTTATGGCGTCTCATGAAAATAACATCAGCTCAAAAAGATAGCAAATGCTCAGAACGTTCAATTAGTTTTTTTTTTCTTCTGCACGAGACAGGCTTATAGGAATGTATCGAAGAGTGAACGGTTGGATAAAAACTACCAGATGAAGAACTGCATTATTAACCATGTTCAAAATATCGTCGAATGCAACAAAGTAGTAGTTTTCAAATATTGCCTTGACTTGCGGTCAGAAATACGTCACGCAAACGGAAATGTGTATCAACACCAGATCATGAGAGCACCGAAATAACTGAGAGAAAACCCCGCTCTGGGGTAAGCTGGTTTCGCATGTTTCGCAGCGCAAGTTTCCAGCACAGAAGGATCCGCTCGTGGGCTAGCTGGTACATCTCTTGTAAATACACTTTGCGTTGCGCAGTAAAACATGATGGAGAAAAGAACACATATACGGTAAGTGCATGTCGTATATGTGTTCCTTTCTTCATCCTGTTTTATTGTGCAGCACACACAGTGTATTTACACGAGTTTTAACGAACTACAATAGTATTATAAAGTGACTGATATAACGGAAAGGCTAGTCAAGGAAGCGTTCACGATGACACGAGCTGGTGCAGATGAAGTGTAAGCACACCATGAATTAATCTTTCTTCTAAATAAATCAAGTTCATACGAAATTTCAAGTTTAAGAATGCGCAAGCGCAGTGTGGAAGTGTTTTCTTCTGGACTCATGTGTGTTGCTAACCATGTGTATATATGCACGAAGACAAGTTATGAAAAAAATAAAGCAGTTGTCAGTTTGCGCTCTGTGATATGTGTGTTTCGTGTGAGTGGTGTAGAGCGCATTACCGAAGATTCGGAGAACGTGTAGCACCGGCCTGCCCCCGCCGCAGTACTCAACGCACGAAGGTTGCTATGGGAATAAGAATGCTGGCACGCTGATAGACGTTCAAGTATGTTCACGGATTTTAAGGGGCATCGCGGTAAGTCGATTAATCACCATTACTAAGGAGAAACTAATTCTCTGGTCCTATTAGCATGCGTGTAAGGTGAACATATTTTTATGAGACAATGGCTAGGGCTGGATTTATTGAAATCCGTGCCATTTCGGGGATAAGACAAATTCTAACGAATTCACGAAGGGAATATTGCACAAACATAGGAAGCAAGAAATTTGGAAATTTTCAAAACCCACATCAAAAACTGGTATGAATTCATGTGAAAAACTCAAACGCAAGTAAGTCGAACTTAAAAGTAGAGGCAACTTAGGCAGCCAGTGTTCAATGTTGTCAGTGGCCTCAAGTGTTGTGAAATGCGATATAAAATGCATTTATCAGCCCTGGTTACAGTATATCAGGAAACACGAATTTCGATGCGCATCTTGCGTCAAACCTTTTCCTTATGGCAGTGGTTCTCAAATGATGGTGGGCCCGTGAAGCCATTTCAGAGAGCACGCGAAACTCACGACCAAAAGAACAACAACAAAAAGTATTTTTTTAAGCTTTGCCTCCGTCACTGCGGTGCCTTGATTGGCCCAACTTTTTCGCATGACACTAATGTACAGCAGCAAAGCCAGCTTCGCCGCAATACGTAATTGTCATGCGGTGAAGCGTACTGAGAGTAGTCAGGCGTACTCACCGTACTTAACAAATTTAAATGTGATTGTTTTCTACGCCCGTGCCATTTACTAATTTTCGATAACGTAATGACGCCTTTACCTATTTATCATAGATTTCTGGATGGCGTCGCGCTTCGTAGTGACTTTTGGATCCATTCCTTGGTCGGGTCAAGTGCAGCCCATTATTGTGCTTCTGTGCAATGACGTGCTCAAATTATTCTGATCTATGCATCCGTGCCCATCGTTTGGGAATGGGAGGACATACATACTGAAAGAACGAAGTGCTGTGTCCGTGCCTCCTATAGACGCACAAAATGGGGGCTTTCTCAACAAAGGCTTTCGCCTATATTTGTCTGTCTACCTTGAAGCACTGCGCAAGTTTTGGACCGTGGCACATGCTCAGATTGTCAATACCGGCGGCAATTGTGGTCACGGTGACAATGGGCTCTTCACTGTGCATCAGCAAGCACAGTGAAGCTCGAGCTACGAGTAGTCTATAAACCCTCGTGTGCGGTGATTCGTGCAGTGGTGCTGGTCTTGCCCTTTTCTAAAGTGCGCATACTAGATCTACTGAGTGTTTACCGCGGTCTACCTAAATTTATGATTGTGAAATGCTCTTTTTTGAATCTCTAAGGAGCCGGTAATATTCCAGTTTTGTGCTCTTAATTAAGCCCTTTTTGAGTTTTTCAGTTTTATGACGCTTCATGCGTTCGAGGTGACATGATTTACCATCTATTTGTAAAGTCTAAAAATGCGCTTGTCAGTCCACATGAGGATTTTCAGCTGGCTGTCGTCTTCAAGGTGCGACGACAAAGTGAGGCTTGGGTGTAATTATTTTTCTTACAGGCATCAGTTGCGGCATGCGTTTCCTATGCGTGCTGTGCTACAACATCGCTTTCTGTAACAGTAATCGCGGCGCAATTTCTCCTGCCATGTCTATTTTTGTGAAATTGGACAACAATTACTCGTACACTACTGTACTTGATGAGCTGTAATTGTTGGTTCCTTTAAGGAAATGGCCAATGTGAGGGTCTTTCAGGTGTGAGAACGACCTGTGCGTGTGGTTGCTGTACTCGAAATGCACGAAAGGTACCGTTGTTTATTTGATGAGCCAATGGACTACAGTGGGAATAATGGGACAAATCTACGACAGAAATGAGGTGACCATTGCACTAGCCTTGTTACATTAGTGTGTTATATGTCCGTGTAGGAAAGAAAGAATTTTTATGAAAAATCACGGCAGCCCCACTAATAACGTGAAACCTGGGAAGGGGCAAAGCGTGCGGTAATATCCCAGTGTTTACCACACAAACACGTCAATCGCTCCTAATGGGCTTCCTTTACCGTCCCTTACAAAAATGCAATGTATGGCGACATCAGGAATTGGGCGTATGTGGCTATATATGGCACGTGCCCGTATGTGGCCGTATTTGCCCAAATCGTGATATGTGGCAATGTGGCAATGAAAGACGCACACGAATAATGTCATGTAAGACTCTGATGCGTATTGGGCAAATACGGCCATATACAGACCCGTACCATATATAGCAAGACGTGCGTATATGGCCATATATGCATATGCTATACATGGCACGTGTCCGTACGTGGTTGTATTTGCCCAATATGTATCAATCTTGCATGGCATTCCTCATGTTGGCGTTTCATCGCCAGATATGCTTCTGTCACGATTTGGGCACATACGGCTACATACGGGTACGTGCCATATATAGTCCCATTTGCCTAATTCCTGATATCGCCATATATAGCATTTTTGTAAGGGGTGCCCACAACTGCGGCCATCCTGGCTCCGACAGTCCTGGCTCATTAACAAAAATTCGTTAAGATCACTTTTGGCACGACAACACTAAACATACACTGACTGCGTGCCTCCAGGATCGGCCCACACAGTTTTCGCAACCGAATCTAACAAATTTCTGCTAATTAATGAAATTAATCCTGACGATTATTTCATTTTAACGTACTTTAAAACATAATAGTTTATTCTGAGCAACTTTTGAAGATTTATACGCTAGTTTTAGACCATAATTTTAACGCTTGCTTTACCGTGACGGCCGACACCCAAGGTGCTTCGCAGCTAATATTTATTTTGTACTATGCGATTTGTCTTGTATGCTTTCTTACGTAGACACTGATGACGTGAGCCATCCGAGAAACACGTTTAAAATCGTGATGTGGTGGTAAAAGTGCAGATGACCACGTGACCCATTAGCGCAGCGGCGAGTGAGTGACACTTGCGCCCTACGTAGTCATTTTCCGCCGTGTCCCGCCACAACCAACGTGGCGGGCCATCGCGAGCAGAGATATACATTTGCTTACGCCATGTGGTCAGTATTAACCGGCGTGGTTTTAACGCGCAGCAAAGTTAGCGAGCGTGAAAGCTATCGATTCTGATAGCCATTTAGACTATAAGAATTATTCTGTCAGACATTCAGACGGTCGAAGATAGAGCTCGTTAGTATGGGCAAAGGGAAATTAATCGCAGCACGTAAGAAAAAATATCTGGATATGATGCCGAATTAGCCTCCCTGAGTGTGTCACTCAGGCAGCGAAGAGTACAGAATCAAGTCGCGCCGTGTCAAGCAGTTGTCGTAGGACCGTTCCCGCTGTCTGTCGGCAGGAACACATCGGCGATCGTCGCAACTTGTTATTCAAGCTGCTATGCTGACACGCAGGCGAGCTACGAGCCTCGGCTTCTGTGGTAGATGATGACGATTGTGGTTCGGTTAAGGAGGAGGCGGTGGTTAAAAAAAAGAGCGCTGTTGTCTGCAGCCCATGTCTGGAGCACGGCCCAGCGCCAATGTGGTAGAGGAAAGGAATTGAAAGAAATTGAAAGAATGGCAATGCGACAGCTTACGGCTCTGGAAATTTTGACCACCAGGCGAGGTCCCTGCACTGTACGTCAGTGCACGCTGAAGAACCGCAGGTGGTCAAAATTTGCAGAGCCCTCCAGAACGGCGTTCCCTTTCTGCCTCTTTCAGTCCTTTTCCCCTACCCCCACACAAAAAGCACTGCGGAGTTAGCAACGTCAGCCTTTCATGATGATGATGATGATGACCGTGGTACAGTTAAGGAAAGGACGCCATTTTCTGCAGCGCATGTCGGGAGCACGGCTAAGCGCCCGTGGGGGTGAGGGAAAGGGAGTGAAACAGATAGAGAGGCGAGGAACGCCATTATCAAGGGCTCCAGAAATTTTGCGTTCCTCTTTCTATCGGCACATGAAAGCTTTTCCGTTCTTAAAGGGTGCCTGAAACGTATTTTTGAGATTGCGTCACTGATTAGGCAACACAATTGTGAAATCATTCACACCATAATAAAGCGAAGCACCATGCGCTAAGGCAGCTACGGGCTTATTTCTGTCGCCTTCCTCCTTACCACTGCTGTTCCTCCTCAACTCGATATGCTGCGGAGTGCGCGCTAGCGACGACAGCGCCTCCCGCGTCAGCCGCTCTGCCGAACCCTCCGTAGCGACATAGCGCCCCGATATCCTCACTGAGGTCAGCCGCCTCGGCAGTGCTAGCCTCTGTAATCATAGAGTTTCCTACTAAAATACTAGAGGGAAAACTGCCGCTGCGATCATGAAGCTGCCATGGGAATGATGGGTATGACATGGATTTGTCTAGTCTTCGTACCTGCGGCTTCAAACGTTTTGGTGGATTTGTCTATTCCTGTTTTTAACTTCAGTGACGCGAGTGACGTTACTACACTTTTTTATTACGCGACGAAGGCATCGTCTGTAGTGTACGCTTTATTGCCTTTGCTGCTAGAGATCATCAGACTGTCGCATGTACCAAAGTCGTTCGCAATGATGAGGTGCCATTCAGTGTTTCGTTGTTGTGTTTGTTGACGGATGGCTACCAGTGGCGCACCGACGGGGGGGGGGGGTTCGGGGGTTGTAACCCCCCCCCCTGAGCCCAACCTAGCCCCCCTCCCACTCCGTAACTGCCCCTATGTCCTTGAAGAATGTGGCGCTAATATCTCTGCAAAACGCCGCAAAAATAATAAAATAATCATCATCATTGATGTTACTATTATTTCGCATTTTATTTACTTTTTTTACACACGCAACAACTGTGTAATCGCTTGCCCGGCCCTTCGTGAAAAATTGAACCCCCCCCCCCCCTGGCAGAGATCCTGGGTGCGCTACTGATGGCTACACATAATATTTGCGACGGTATTTTACCCAACTTCAGAAATATTCGCGCTGCGTCTCGCGAACCTTATCGATGCGGTTTTGCTGTTTTTGTTTTTATTTTCTTTTGCATCACATGCCACAGAATATGTAACGGTAAGGGTCGCTTGCACGGCTGAAATACATCCCTTGTCAGATGGCTATTCGTATATCTTGTACGACGGCATTTCAATTCCGCTTTCTGATTAACTCAACGCCGACCGAACGCGCCAAGCAGGCGCACAGTTATCGTGCGTAGTAGACGCCCAGTGGACGACAGACAGACGCGCCTGCGGACGACGCTGAAAAGTCAGCTCAGAAAGGTCAGGTGCAGTTTCCCATGGAGTTTAACGGCATGATTGTTTGTTTAACACCACGTTTTTTTGTTTTTTTTTTTCACAAAACCAACTATCAAGCGATGGGCGATACTGCGCTTCTGCTACGGCCTCGCGCAGGGGCTTGACCAATGCATATAGTTTGTAAAAATACAGTGGAGCACTTGCCCTGCACTAAAGGAAGCGAGCGAAAGCCCGTTTGTTATATTTAGAAGACACATCTACCTTTTACTTACTTGAATATGTCAGCACGTCACTTACAAGAGCAAATATTTTTATTTTATGTTCGAACACAACTACATCTGGAACTTAAACCTTTATGGATGCTGCTAAATCTGGGCACAAGCAGAGGAGGAAACATTGCCATATCGCACAATATTGCTAAATTTCTGAGCGTGCAGCATTTTTCTAACCGCGAAAGAGCAATAGTAGCTGCGCACGCACATAGTTATTCCAAAATCTCTCGTTTTAGTGCAATATTTTGTCGTAAACGAACTATTTTTCTGAAGTGGCAAAGCCATATGAAGCCAGAAGAACGAAGACTAGGCAAATCCATGTCATACCCATCATTCCCATGCTGGCTCAACCGCCTTGTTTGAAACGCTCATAGACACTAGCGCCAGTTTTCCCTCTAGTATTTTAGTAGGAAACTCTATGTCTGTAATAGAGCGCCGGCGACTCGTGGGTACGCCGCCAGATGCCGCGACGATACAGTTAATTGAAACGAAGGAGTACATTGTAGAAGCACGTTGTTCGCAACTAGGTTTTGAAAGTGTGACTGGTTCGGTGCCAATCAGCGACCTCCCATTCGTAGTTGGATTGGCGGGGGCGTTTGAAAGCGCATTTTGGCGAGCCGCTGCGACCTTTTGCGATACTCGTGTTCAAAACCTTACTATAAATTACACACTTTACGCACAGCGCTGAAATCTGTCCTGTAATGGTCCTAATGACCCGCTCTACCGGATCACCATGTTTGCACAAAATCGTCAAAACCGTTTCAGGGTCCCTTTAACGAAGTGAAAAAAATGACCCCATGTCTTCTTGTGCCTCTGCAAATGATATCGAAAGGCGATAGTGCTTTGCCAAACCTCACGCGTTACAGGCTCTCTTCTACCCCTTCCACCCATCACGCTCTTCTCTTGAACTCTCGCTCCTCCCATGATGGATGCAAATTCCAATGGAAGTTTCACTGAATTCAGATTTCCCGCGTCCTCCCTGCTCTAGCACCATCGGTTCGGGCCTTTTGGTACTGTTCGCTCAAAGCCCGCTACAGAGCTGCAGCTTCTGTCATCTTGTTTTTGACGCGTAGAGTCTGTTCGACACCATTTCTAACGCGTTGCTTTTTCATTTACTAACGTAAAACCACATGTATTGTTAATTATATGAGCGCTGCGTATCGTAGTTGTATACACATATTTTGCCTCAAATAGGCCTGCGGTTTCCTTTCGCTGTATAAAACTGATGTCCCAGTTGCTCGCTTGGTTTTGGTCGACCGGTTGTATCGGATTTGCTGGTTTTGGCAAGAATATACTATACTGTAGGCACTATACCCGGGCGGTTGAATCTATTGATAGGCAGACAGATACTCTCTCGCCTTTAAGTGTGCACAATGAAGACAACCCTCTTCACAAAAATATCTAGCGACTTCAGCGCGACGAAAGCGGCCGTGTTCGGCGCGCTCTGGACAGCCTTTTGTCGAGGCAAGACTTGGAACGAGGATGAGTGTGGTTTTATTTCACGCTTGCGTCTATACTCGAGGTCACGGGAGAACCAGAATATTCTAACGTGAGAAACTGAGATCGTAGTGCTGCAAGGTTTGTTTGCGAGGTAAAAAAAAAAAAAATCGGAGTACACACGGAAACGATATAACCGGTTTTAAGTCCCTAAAGCCCGATATGATCAGAGAGACACCGTATAGAGGAGGACTCCAGAAATTTCGACCAGGTGGTGCTATTTAACGTGGAACATCACAGAGGCCTCTTGCGTTTCACCTTGTTTCGAAATATTAGAAGTCCTTGTGGTTTTTAACGGTAAAGCTGCGTGTTTTCCTTTACCTTCCCCTCTCTTTTTGCTTGTGAATGTGAATGATTTAGTGTAATTGAACACTGCCATGGGAGAGCTGTTGCTGTTGTCCAGCTAAACAAAACTACTTAACAGAGGTGAAATCCTTGTCGTGACGAGCACTTAGGTCACGACAAGGATTTTAACTTTCGACTCAGAGCCACAAAGCCCCGGTATGCTTTCTGTTTAAAAGGAAGCAATTCTTCGGACCTAGTTAACATTTCGTGCAACCAGAAGAAGCTTTCAGTTCAAAATTGTGACCCTTTCGAGCCCTTTATGCTAACATCGCAAGCACACTGGGAAGCGAATTCAGGCCGTCTGCGTGAGGCAGATGTTCTATCAAAGAGCCACGCCAACATGACTCTGCTTCGGAAAAAAATGTCCCTATACATTACGAATAGCAAATATATCTATGTGTACAATGGTAGAGCTATAATGTTGGAAAGAGAAAAGGACCCTGGGCCTCCGTCAATCTGCTGTGACAGCTTTTTGCCCAGGTGTCCCTCCAGTTCATTTTGTTTCTGGTAAATAAAATTGATTGATTGATTGATGCTGAAAAGGGGGGAGGGAGAAGGAGGGCAGAGAGTAAAGCATAGTATAGCCTTGTATTGTTTAGTATTGCATTGTATAGCAAGGTGGTGGGAAATATGCGCCTCCATCGAAACATTCGACTGAATCAAAATGCCGCTGTCGCAGTCGGTAAGGGATCCTACCGCGCGCCGTTCGGAGAGGAGAGGCGGAATGCCGAGAGGAGATGAGATGAGACAAGGAGAGGAGGCGTAGGAGGATGCGCATGCGCAGTGCGGGTGTGGACGCCACACGGCGGATGGATGGATGGAGGGAGGGAGTGACATAGCCCGACCATAAGCTGCCTTGCATCTAAAATTCTATGGTTTAATTCACCTCGGCTTTCAATCAAAGATCACCGCACCTCACCGAGACGCGCCTAAAAGGTAAGCGAGATCTGTGCACTCCACAAAGCTGGCACGGAAGGCGGTTCCTGTGTGAAGCGGAGCCTTAGCGACGCTTTGCTTCATTGTGCATCGATATACGATGACGCATAAGGCCCTAATCGCGTTCGGGGAAGAACTTACGTCACCAAAGCGAAACTATCGTCTTTTACGACACATCTCTGTGTAATACGGCCCCTAAATCATTTCCAGTAATCATGCCACGGCGGATGACGCTAGGACAGCCTGAAATTCGGCTCCTCGGTAAACGCCGTCGTGACGGACTCTGAGTAGGCCGCCCAAGGGGAGCTGCACATCAACACAAGGTCCAACTATACTTTATGCCTTCACATTCTTAGGAAATTCAAAGCTTGCAAACAGTGACTATTTTTCTTGGCCTACTCAACCTGCAGGAGTATGTGCGTGATGGCTAGGCGCCAGCTGAAGCATTCTTTAAGCAGTGTTCCAAGGAGAACGCGGTAACTCTTTTCTGCGGCCCTTGTCTGGACCCCTGCTCAGCGTCCTTCGGTTACAGGAGAGGGAATGAAACAATGCAAGGAAGCGGAACGCCCAACTGAAGGACTCCTGAAAATTTTGACCACCTGCTTAACCAACGGTTTAATGTTCACCGAAAATGCTGCGCACGTAGGTTCTTACATTTCCGCGCCCATGGAAAATGCGACCGCTTCTGCCCACCGTGGCAGACAATCCTTTTGGTAAGCGTCAGAGACATGCCGTAAGTGCGATCGGGAACAAAACTATTCGTTTAAATAATACGTATTGATAGCCACATTGAACGAAATGCTTTGTTCGAATGAAGGACGTGAAGGTTGCGCAGTTATTCTTTGCTGGTTTGTTGCCATGGAAACTGATGCTTAAAATTTTCAATACGTCGTCAAAGGAGACTTGCACCGTGAGTATACTTATAACTACGGTTTGTGAGTTTACCTCCCGCGCACTCGCTGTTTGCTTAGCTCCATGAGCGGTGCTGGCGTGTTGCAGTGCGAGATTTTTGTGAGTGACAATTTCTGGGACGGCTGGAGCAGCTCTGTTATTTCAAATTGCATTTCAAATTGCAAACAAACACGTTATGATGTGTGTTCATATTATAATCCATCGCGAAAACTAAGACATTGCTCACCCCAGAGTTTCTGCATTTTCTTAGATGACGGAGGCTGCAAATTTAAAACATTTTTACGTTCCGCTGGTCCTAGGCGTATGTACAGTCGCACGCGATTTCAAGGTCATCACGCGAGCGTCGACCACGAACAACAACAGCGCCACGGCCCAGAATCCTCTTTCGAGGAGAAGGAGGTAACGGGCTAGCTTTGCACCCTGGTTTTGCTTCTCTCTAAGCAGCGATCACTCCTTTCCCCGGCTGCGAAGATATCATGCAGCCGCGCATTCGCTTAATCTCAGCAAATAGGGAAAAAAAGAAATAGAAAGAAAAGGTGGTGAGTTTGCAGTGGGCGCGAGCATCGAAGCGCAGAACAGCCAATAAGGAGAGAACAGACAGACAGACAAAGAACTTTTAATGAGGTCCGGAGAAGCGCCGCCCTTAGATCAGCACTGCGGGCCGCTCCCACGTGGGGACAGGGAGGCCTAGCCTCACCGCCGCATCGTGGGCTCTCTTGACAGCCCGGAGCTGTGGAACAAGCTCGGAACTCTTGATGGCAGAATTCCACTCCTCCTCGGCGACTTGATTGGGCCCATGCAACGAGGGGCGCCGCCAGAGCATATGTTCCAAGTTGCTAACCGACCCGCAGTCCGGGCAGGTAGACTCGATGGCATCCGGAGCAATAACGTTGAAAAGAGCTAAACTGGGATATGACCTAGTTTGCGGCATTCGGAGTGTGATTGCCTGAGGCCTGGAAAGTTTACCGTGCGGGGGCGGAAGAGTCCACATGCCCATTTGATAGTGTTTTGTGACTTCATTAAACGTGTGTAAAATGTCTTTAAATTCGCCCCACCCCTCCTGAATACCTGCGTCCATCCCAGCGCGGAAGGTTAGAGCGCGCTCCTAAGAATGAGCAGTTTCATTGAGGTTGGTGAGGGAATCTAGCTGTGAATGCAGATGTGCCGGAAACCAAGTAATGTTGTGCGGGGAGATAGTCTTTTTGCCGAGAATTTAGAGGCTGCGACTGGTCAGTCTCCATGAAATCGGCTTCTGCGCAAGCGTTAGGTATGAACTCATCTTCATCCGATTCTATTTTCGCGAAGGCTGATTGACGTTGTGATCAAAATATAATTGTCCTCAATGTAAATGCGAGGAGTATACTAAACAAAATTGAAGCTCTGAACTGTTTAGTGGAATGCTACAACCCATCAATTGTTTGCCTTACTGAGACTTGGCTAAATGATACTGTTAATGACAGCGAAATTTTGCCTGCTGGTTGTGCACTTCTTCGGAAAGACAGGCATGTTGGCCGTGGAGGAGGTGTGGCAGTTTTAATTAAATCAAATCTTGAATTTTCTTTATTACCTGACCTTCCAGGCACAGAAACTATTTGGTGCAAAATATACATAAAGGTATCGTAATAGTTGTTGGTGTCCTCTATCGCCCTCGGAACTCTGACGATGTTGTTCCTGCTATTAATGATTGCCTTGTCAGTAACAAGTTGTGCGATTGTAAATTATTATTAGCTGGAGATTTCAATCTCCCGTACGTTAACTGGAACGTACTTACCCCAACTGGGCGTGACAGGGCGCTTTGCGCTTTCCTGATCGACCTGGCGGTTTCTTTTGGGTTAAACTCAACTTGTAGTTACTGTAACACGCGAGGACGCAATATTGGACCTTGTATTCGTAAACCAGCAACACCTATCGCACGGTGTAGAATGTGAAGTCATCGAAGGGTTATCTGATCATAAAGCTGTTGAAGTTGCCTTGAACTTAGTGTGTCCCGCTCAAAGACCTGAGATCAAAACTGTTTTGAACTTTTCTAAAGCTGATGACACTTCCGTACTGGACACTTTAGCCTCATCTTTTGATGAATTTGTATGTTTTAGCGAATTTAGCAATGCAGATACGCTGCTTCTTAAGTTTTGTGACATTGTGCGTGAATGCCGATCAAATTACGTGCCTCAAAAATATATTAAACGGAACCCAAGACACCCATGGCATAATAGAGAAATAATTCAGCTCCCTCGTCGCGTAAAGCGCTTACGTAAGAATCGGCATTCCGGGTGTAAGGAAAATGTTTTTTTCATTTAACACACTGAAAAGTAAATTAGGCGCTAAAATGAAAGAGGCTAAAATGAAATTTCCCCAGCTGTGGAAATTAGCAAACGTCGTGCCTGTATTTAAGTCCGGAAACAAGCAAATAATACCGAATTATAGGCCAATATCTTTACTTTCTACCAGCTCTAAACTTTTAGAGCATATCATTCATAAATACATTGTAGAATGCCTAAATGCACACAGTATACTTTCCCGATCACAGCACGGATTTCGTGCTGGCTATTCTACTGTCACACCGTTGCTTGAATTTACGCATGACACTGCTTCTTCCCTTAACGACCGAGGACAGATTGACGCCATATTTATTGATTATTCTAAGGCCTTTGACTTGGTTTGCCATGCTAAACTTTTAGTTAAGCTTCGCGCATTTTTGGCGACAATAAGCTAGTTGACTGGATAGCAGATTACTTGCGGTCACGCACACAATTTGTTACGTATAGCCGCGCGAAGTCATCTGAAGTACAAATCACATCAGGGGTGCCCCAAGGTTCGGTGCTTGGTCCGCTCTTATTATCTACATAAATGACGTAGCAGAAATTATCGGTGATACTCAAATTAAACTTAGAATGTATGCAGACGACTGCGTTATCTATAACACCATCTCTAATGTTGAAGATCAGGAAGCACTGAACAGTGTTTTTTCATTGTTTTGTAACTGGAGTGAAACCTGGCAAATGTCTTAATTTCAGTACAGTGAAGTGTTGGGCTAGTTGGTAAATAGTCATACTTGCGGAATAGAGCGTTGAAAATTTAGGAAGGATAAGTGTGGACAGGAACCTGTCCACGCTATCCTTCCTAAATTTTCAACGCTCTATTCCGCAAGTATGACTATTAATTTCAAAAAGACTGTAGCCATGACCTTTTCAAATAAGAAACAGCCTCTTAATTTTATATATGCTAATGGTGGTGTCAGTCTAGCTCGTGTCACGGAGTTTAAATACCTTGGTGTAACTCTGACAACAAGTTTAAAATGGCACACGCACGTCGAAACAATCTGCAACAAGGCTGTTCGAAAACTTTGGTATCTCCGACGCACGTTAAGCAACTCGACTAAAGAATGCAAATTGACAGCGTACAAGACCTTGGTCAGGCCCATACTCGAATATGCGTCGGTTGTTTGGTCACCTCACCACAAACAGGACATAGCCATGTTGGAATCTGTTCAATAAAAAAAGCAATCAGGTTTATTTTTCGTCGCTATGACCGGCATTTTTCGCCTAGTTCGCATGCGCATATTTTATCACTGCAGCCTCTCGAACATCGGCGCACTTGCGACCGTATCATCCTTCTGCATAAGATAGTTCACACCGGCTTAAGTGTTCTAGTGCCCATTTCTTTCGTCGCAGCTTCTGCACGCCGTACCCGACGATTCAATCCCTTAAATATTATGCCCTTTAGAGCCAGTCTTGATTGCTTTAAGTTTTCTTTTTTCCGCGGACCGTGCATCTATAGAATGAGGTTGATGGGTCTCTGCGCCGACTCGATGTTCAGCAATTTGAAAAAGAGTTCCGAAATACGTATTTTGTTAAATTGTATTTTTTCATTGTGTTCTGTATTTCATTGTGTATCTGTATCCACGCCTGCTATGTCTCAATAACTGAGACAGCAGTATTTATAAATAAATAAATAAATAAATAAATAAAATAAATAAAATGGACCCAGAAGCAAAGGCCGATCGAGAGTCCGTGTATATTTATGATTTACTATCGTCCAAGAGGGCGAGAGCTATGGCCGCCTGCTCGGCCTTCGAGGGAGTGGAATCTTTGAAAGATGGGGAGTTGAGGATCAAACCCTTGTAATCGATGACTACGGCAACGAACCTGGCCGAGCGACCATACTGGTCCTTGCTTAGACACGTTAGGAATGAACCTCACTCAGCTTGCTTTGCAAATACGGAGAGAAGAATTAAAAATATTACACCATCTACCGCTAAAGGGGACCATGAGGTGATGAGAAGCAGCACGGGGGGTGCACACCGCGTTTGCATCGGTTTGACTTGGTGTCGCGTTTGCATCGGTTTCACGCTAGCAGACGCTGCCTGCGTCAGCATTGTCTCTTGCGGGCGAGGGCGCGTTCTCGTTCCTTGCGAGCTGATAAAACGTTCATCGTCCGCCGCGGTGGTGTAGTGGTTACGGTACTCGGGTGCCACCCAAGAAAAGCGGGTTCCTTTACGCGTATGTCAGCATGTGGTCTTATACCGCTTCGGGCGGCGAAAGAGTGAGTGTCTCGTGTGAATCTGCAAGGTGATAAGTGCATTTCAGGAAGATTTAGCTCCCTGTCTTTCCTCCTTTCCTCCTCCTCCACATTACGTTTTCACTGTGGTTAAATGAGACCATTAATTGTGAACAGTTCGAAAACACCAGCACTAAAATTTACAGCGGAGCCTGCTTGGCGCAGCATGCCTAGAAAGTACACGCCACTGCTAATAACGCCCGTTTTATGTCCCCAGCTTGAATGTAATGTGCATCTTACATAGCAATAAGATCCAGAAAAGTCTAGCACGGTCCACCGTGGGACATCTTTCAGTATTCGACTTGGGAGCTTGTCTGAATTTTTGGATACTTTACAAACGTCCCAAGGACCACCTCAACTTCAGTAACGTCCATGGAACCTCTTTAGGATGTCTGTGTTGCCTGGTTTCTTCGCTCGTTGCTCTTGGAGAGCTTTGTGACTAAGTTCATCGTTTGCCTTCTCAACGCAGTCGATATTCGCCGTGTTTCTTGGATGCTTAACGTCTTCAATCAATTACACTGACATAATCGAGCATCTGTTTCCCGACTTCAAAGTGGCCTGCATCGTGAACGTGCATTTGTAAATCCCCGCAAAGACAACCTCCCCCCCTCCCGCTCTTGGTGCGTCGTTACTGAATTCCAAGTTCGGTAACATTATGCTGTGCCACCTGCTGTCGTTCAGCTGGAACATAAGCCGCGCTTCAAAATCGCACTGCTTGTACAGAAAGGCATCCCCGTCATAGTCTTTGCTTACTAATGCAACAATAGGCGTGCATGCTGAGAAGCGTTGTTTCCTTTGCAGCAATTAATAGAAGTGACAAGCTGCGCCTAACCACGCAGCTTCCTGGGAGCGGGGAATCTGTCGTTGCGCGCATGCGCCGAGAGCGAGAATACTTAAGGCCCATTCAAATGTAGTATAGCTCCTCGGGGCGGTCGGCCGCTGTTTGAGACAAGCATTTAATGTAGTACGGCCTAACAACCGGACAATCGAATTGATAATGTTTCGTTTGAAGGCGTTTGCCGCTTGTCGGGCACACTAGCCGGTAAGGTATGCGTTGTAATAATTAGGCCAGTACTTGAAAAACAAAAAGTACCTGCATATCTGCATACTTCACTGCAAATGATGCAGGAAGATGTTCTGCCGACCTTGATACGTAACGCCCTCTCTTCTCCCACCCCGCCCGTCAGGCTCTTCCCCTCCACTTTCACTCCTCTCCTGACGGATGCAATGGAAGTCTTGCTGAATACTATTCGAATTTGCCGCGTTCGCCCTGCTCTCGCGCCATCTGTCGCGGCCTTTTATTACTGTTTGTTACATACAACTACAGAGCTTCGGGTTCTGTCTGGTTGTTGTTAACGTGCAGCGTCTGTTTGGCACCATTTATAGGCGTTGTTCTTAAATAAATGCGGTCCAATGTGTATTCTTAATTAAAATAACGCTGGAGATCGCGGTTACGCATGTGCGTTTAACCTGAAATAGGCCTGAGGTTTTTCTGTGCGCTGTATAATACTAAAGTGTCCGACACCGTCCAGTGCTTGTAGCATGGTTGGTTTTGACCACCCGGTTAGTTTTGGCCGGGCGGTTGAATCGAACCACAGACAGACAATACAGTACTGTTTCTTTACATCGGTGAGGTAATCTGAGTTCATGTCAGTAGTTGTCTGTCCCTTCGAGCAATGGATGTGTTCACGTCGCGTTGATGACGCAGGCGGTGATCCGGCAGCAGGGCTGTGCCGGCTGTGCGATCATGACTCGGCCGTGATGGCCAGGCAAAGGATCTCGGACTGGCACGTGTTGCGTCGAAACAGTTGCCTGCATCCTAAAGAATGAATCATGCTTAACACGTACCTACATAAATCGTCGTACGCACCACACGGGCACTGCTGTAATCGACAAGGCAGCACTGATCATGCCGGGTGCGCTGGTTTTTGTAGTTAGTTTGGCGTGTAGTACCTCGATGGTTTGCCTAGAGGAAGCTTCGCAGCTCCGTGGATGGCCACCTTTCCGCCTTTTTAAGGTTCCTTCGTCGGGGATAACAAAATGTTTCCTCCGTTAAATGTACCCATGAACGACTGCTGCACGCTTTCCTATTGGTGCATCTTTGAATTGCTGCTGTGACATGAGGTGGTAAGGAAACGAAAAGTTTGTAATGTCGGGAGAAGCGTAAACACTGATATTGAACGAATAATGCAAAATAATTAGGACACACAAATTTCACGAACAATAGATAAAGAAAAGATACCGTCGCGCTGCCGCACTGCTCCAAGCTTGTTTTAACAATCGCAGAATTCATGCGACCAGGCGCGCTTTTATAAAAACCGCCGCATGGACGTCTATGGTGCCGGAGCCGGTTAACGAGCGGTCAGTAACCTGGCCACTTCTTCCTGCTACTCTACGCGTCGTGGAGGCACTGCCTCTTTCACAAAGCCAGCTATGAATACGCCACGAAATGTCGGGCGTCGTTGGTATAGTGGTTAGCATTTAGGTCGGCCTTATCAAAATGTACTTAGAAGGGTTTCGAAAATGTGTATACCTCCCGGTGTCAAAACATTTTTCTTTAAACTGCATTCGGGAACACTTCCCGTTAAAACCTGGTTGAACGCGAAGGGCTGCTTCGTGCCGTGGTCCTTGAATTGTCGACTCTGTCCAAGCGCAGAAACAATTGATCACTGTTTTATTGACTGTACGGATGCAATATTTTTTTGGGACATTCTCCAGCGAACTCTTAAAAAGGACATGGACATCACTCCTTACTCAATTCGGTTTCTACCGTTCAAAACGATTACCGGTCCTCCCTATGACATGTTCATAGTGCTCGGTTTATACAGCCTATGGAGATCAAGACTGTGTGATCGCCATGCGGAAAGCCCACGTTCGACAAGATCATTCTACCGAGAAACTGTAGCCTACGTAAGAAGTGTGTATGCGGCTCAGGAGTCGCCGCCTGAATGGATGCACTTGTTGGACGCATGTGTGTGTTTGCCTGATTTTTGAGTGTGGAGTCGTCCTCATCCTGGTCTTTAACTTCAGTTGTCATTTCCATGTAATAAAGAAAAAAAAAAAGTGGTTAGCATAGCTGCCTTCCAAGCAGTTGACCCGGGTTCGATTCCCGGCCGACGCATGTTTTTTTATTTCATTTTTTTGTTGCGAATGCTTATAGACTGCAGTATCTTCCTTCAGGTATTGCTTCGCTCGGAATGCATGGTGGTCCAACTTTGCTGGTTAGCAAATAACGTCATTTTACACACAGAAAAGAGATCAAAACACACAGGTCTCTGTGACTTCATCGAAATACGTCCGCCGCGGTTGTACACTGAGTATGCTGCTCGGCTGCTGACGCGAAGGGAATGGGTTTGATCCCGGCCGCGGCGGTCGCATCTTCAACGAATGCGGAAATGCTACATGAACCCAAATGCACGAATGGTTAGGTATAAGCAAATGTAATACATATTTTTCAGATTTAAAGCTTTTTACAAATGTACGATGCTTATACCTACAGTAAGTGCAGAAACACTAACATGCATCGGACTGTGTAGCCTGATCGCATTGGACTCACTGCTGCGCACAGAGAGAGAGAGAGAGAGAGAGATGATGGGCGGAAGGCAGGGAGGTTAACTGGAAGGAAAATATCCAGTTTGCTACCCTGCACTGGAGAAGGAGTGAAGGGAGACAGAAAGGGGTGGAAGAAAATAACAAAGAGAGAAAGAAAGAGGTCAAATCGGGCACACACACTCAAGCACGGCATGTGTCAGAGACGTTTCACGAGGCCCGTTGCGCGCAAAAACTTGAGCACAGCCTTCGTGGCTTTCTGCTGCGAGACACTACCGTTCTGGCATTCCAATATGGTTTGCTCCGACAGCGGTCGACCATCAAGGCGTGACAATTTTGCGGCGAGACTGTCGCTGGGAGCAGTACCCAGAGCAATCGCAGAGGACGTGCACAATCGTTTCCTCGCTGCCGCAGTGAACACAGGCAGCACTGTCTTCCAGTCCAATGCTATAGCCAAAACTTCTTGTGAATGACGTGCCTAGCCACAGGCGGCAAAGTACGGTCGTTTCACAGCGGGTAAGCCCACGCAGAACTCGGAGTTGTAGTGATGGGTCGAGGCGGTGTAGACGGGTATATAGAAGACCAGGAGTGTTCCACTGCGCTATAACCATATCACGTGCAAGCGAGCGAAGTTTTCTTACTCCATCCGTTCTTGACAGTGGGATGGTTTGCAGCACTCCAAATTCGTGAGCACGTTTCGCAGCATTATCTGCGTGCTCGTTGCCGATTATTGCAGAGTGGCCTGGTAGCCACTGAAACGTGATGTCGTGGCCTTGGTCGGTTAATTGGTGATAGAGTTGTCGTGTTTGAAGCACTAATTGGTCATGCGGCCCGCTTCGTAAGGCCGATAAAAGGCACTGAAGGGCTGACTTAGAATCTGTAAAGATGGCCCATTTCTGAAGTGGCTCTCCATCGATCACGCAAAGTGCGGTGCGTAGTGCCTCAAGTTCCACGGCAGTCGATGTTGTGCCATGAGACGTCTTGAACAGTACAACTACGGATTTGGCAGGGAAGGTCACAGCTCCTGCAGATCTGCCTGCTGCTCTTGAGCCATCAGTGTAAAGCTGAAGATGATTCGATCCTGTAGTCCTCATGTAGCATTAGCAGAGACAGCTGCTTTAAAGCCGACGGTGAGAGTTCCGCTTTCGTCCGAATCCCTGGCACTGTCAGCCGGACCTTTGGACGGGCCAAACACCAAGGAGGCGTCGGAAGTCTCTCAGCAGGAGTATAATTCTTTGGGAGGCACTCGCGGTATGCTGATAGCATCTTACAAAAAGAGGCACCGGGCCCATCTTCTGGAAGCGAGGCGAGGTGGTGGGAAGGAGCACGAGCAAGGTGTCCAATGTGCGAAACCTATTCGGTGGTCGTGCACCTCGCTGTGTTCAGCTAATGCACTCCTTTGTCTGTCGAACTTGCGGACATCGTTCCTGTGCTGTCGTAGCCTCTCTGGGAAGTTCTTGGTCTCTCCCACGTACGACGCGCCGCAATTTGAACAAGGAATGGAGTAAATCACACCTTGCGCTCTCTCCCTCGGCAGCCTGTCTTTCGGGCGCGGAAAGAAACGGCCAAGCGTGGAAATTGGCTTGTGTGCTACTCTTATTCCCTGCTCAGACAGCACACGTGCGAGCGCTTCGCTGGTACCCTGAACGTAGGGAATACACACGCGTATGGGCTTGGAATGCGGCGGGTCAGTGTCCTTTCGAAGGGGTCGGCGGGGATTAGTCTGGCGGCGAGCAAGCTTTCCAACGAAGGCTTTCGTGTAGCCGTTCTTCAGAAGGTCGCTTTTGATCACCTGTTCTTCTTCTATCCGCTTATTCTCCGAAGAGCAAACCCTCCGTGCACGGGTCAGCAGAGCCGAAACCACCGCCGCTTTATGGTGGAAAGGGTGGTTAGAGCTGGCGTCGAGATTGCGACCGGTGTGAGTCGGCTTTCGGTACACCGAGAACTGGAGCATGCCATCCACCTTTGTCACAAGGACATCAAGGAACGGCAAGCAGTTGTTCTTTTCCCGTTCCACGGTGAACTGAATAGCCGGCTCTATCGAGTTTAGGTGGGCCGTGAATGCGTCTACGGCAGACGTTTTAAGAATGCAGAAGCAGTCGTCGACATACCGCAAAAATATCTTCGGGGTGATGTCGGCCGACTGCAATGCTCTTCCTTCCACCGCTTCCATCACGAGGTTCGCTGTTGTGACAGACACAGACGCACCCATTGCCGTACCAGTTCGCTGCTTGTAGTACTCTCCGTTGACAGAGAAGTACGTGCTGCTGAGACAAAAGTTCAGCAGGCGGCTCAGCTCTTCGACGCTCAGGCTTGTTCTTTCCCCGAGGTTCTTGTCACGCTCTAGTGCCTCCGCGCTGTGGTCGTCGCCAGCTGAAAGGGAACGCTTGTGAAAAGGGAGACCACGTCGAAGGACACGAGGCATTCATCTTCGCAAACAGACACAGGGGACAGGAGTTCAACAAAATGGCTGCTGTTCTTTACGTAGGTCCGCGTGTTTCCCACGAGAGGAGCCAAAGTCTTGTGTAGAAAACTTGACAGGGCGCGAAGTGGAGAAGATGTGAAATCCACAATCGGCCTCAAGGGAACACCGGGCTTATGGATCTTGGGGAGCCCGTAGAAGCCAGGAGCACTACCGTTTCTGCACATCAAACGCAGGTGTAGAGCTCTGGCATCTAACACTCTTGTTTGGGCTAGTTGGTACATTCTTGACACAAACTCGGTAGCGCAAAAAAAACACGGACGAAGAAAAGAAGGAAACGCGCCTGTCTGTGTTTCCTTCTTTTCTTCGTCCGTGTTTTTTTGCGCTACCGAGTTTGTGTCAAGACTCTGGCATCTGGGTGTTTCCCAAACACGTCTCCTAGCAGCTTGTTGAGGTCTCTTTGTACCTGTGCTGTGGGGTCCTTCTTTAATTTGACCAAGTGTCACTCTCAAGGTGGTCTTGCACTTTGCGGTCGTAGTCTTGCCGGTCAAGGACGACGGTGGCATTCCCTTTGTCTGCAGGCAAGATGACAATGGCGGGGTCATCGCGCAGCTCTAGTAGGGCTCGATTCTCCTCCGCAGGCAGATTGGATGGCCGTTTTTATTTAGGCCATGTGCCAGGATGCCAATCGCCTCAGCCTCACTGATTCCTGGACCTTGGAGTCAAGACGACGGACCCCGTCCTCCACAGCTGCCGCAATCTTTACCAGGGGCGGTCGACTGCCCGACACATTGAAGCTGTGGCCTTTGGCAAGGACGCTGTCTCGACTGCCGACACATTGAAGCTGTGGCCTTTGGCAAGGACGCTGGTCTCAGGTAGTGACAACTTCTTGGACGAGAGGTTGAAAACACACTTCGAAGCTTCGGAGTTCGGAGGCTGTTTTTGCCGCAAAAGTGCCGAGAGCTTCCTACTTTGGGAGACGCGTTGTTTCTCCGCTGCACTCGAGGCGACAGAGCACGCGAAGGAGTTCACAGCAGCAAAGAGTCCACCCAGGCGGTGCTCCAGTTGCCGACGAAGGAAGAATAAGTCCAAATGCAACTTTCTCACGTTGCTCTGCTTTCGTGGACACGGGCGATCACGAAGCGGCGTTCGGCCTGGGCCAATACTCTGTGCCCCTCACTGGTGTGTACGAGAGGCTCCGGGGCACTAGGTTCCGGTGCCGGCACGTGGATAAGTCTAGGTGCGTCTTGAACACTGCGATGCTGCGTGATGTGTTAACGTAGCGTTTGGCAGACACTGCTGTCTCTGGGCCGAAGTCAAGACGTAATGATTTCAAGGTGAACATTTGACAGAGATCTGTCTGGTTGGGACGAAATTAAAGGTGAAAACAGGGGGACACCAACCAAATTATAATCATTTAAAAGTAAATTTTAAATTTTACTTTTAAATGTAGTAAATTTTACTTTTAAATGATTATAATTTGGTTGGTGTCCCCCTGTTTTCACCTTTAATTTCGTCCCAACTAGACAGATCTCTGTCAGATGTTCACCTTGTTCATTAAGGTATGCCGATATCGAAGTCGCGGCTTTTTGGAGCCTCGCGCGTATCTGAGGACGTGTTACGCCTGACGTCCAAACACAGACGTCGTCAGCATAAATCGATATCTTTACACAACCTCGTGTGCGTTCCACGAGACCAATCAGAACCAAATTGAATAATGCGGGGCTCAAGACGCCCCCTTGAGGAACTCCACGGTGTGTGTAGGGCTCAGAGGTCGGCCCATCGTCGGTTCGAACAAAGAAGGATCTCATCTGTAGGTAGCCACGAATCCAGCGGTACGCTCGGCCACCAAAACCGACCGACTCAAGGACGTCGAGTATGGCCTCGTGAGAAACGTTGTCGTAAGCTCCTTTTATATCCAAAAATAGTGCCGCGGTTAATCGCCTGCTCCATTTCTGGTGCTGGACGTACGTTACGAGGTCAACAACGTTGTCGATAGAGCAACGAATGCGTCGAAAACCGGCCATGACACTTGGCTAAACCTCGTAGCGCCGAGAGAATGAAACATGCTTTCTGCTACAATACTAAATATTAAAACTGTTAAATGCAAGAAAACATTTAGGTTTCACCGTAATCCCTGGCTAAGTCAAGGCTTGTTAACAAGTATGCGGGAAAAAGACAATATCTACAGGAAAACTAAAGAAAACAGCCATTTAATGTGAATCTGAGACCTAGGTATAAAAAAATACAGTAACATGCTGAATAAATTTCTGAAACAATTAAAACAACTCTATTATGAAAAAGGACTCTGTAAGGCGAAAAATGACCCAAAGAAAAAAATGGAAACTTTTCAATAACTTTTTAACCGGCCTCAGGTTAGTAATATAATTGATAAAATTAAGTATAAAAAGCGAATTTGTGCTTAGTCATCTGACATAGGTGAGTCCTTTAGTGATTACTTCTATGAAATATACAATGAATATACAATGATATACAAAGTGTCTTCGTACACCCTCAGCCGCTGTTCCCCATTCGTGCTTTCTTTTTCCTGTAACCACTAATGAAGTCTATTCTACAATCCTGAGTCTAAGAAACTGTGGCGCTGGACTAGGCAATATATCGGCGTTTCATTTAAAGCTTCCTGCTGCAGATATTTCGGAGGTATAAGTAATATAATTATTGTCATCTTTAAACGTGGTATATTTCCGAGCTCACTAAAGAAGGCTAAGTTAATCCCGGTGCACAGAAAAGGTGACACGACAGATATCCGTAACCACGGCCCTATTTCTATTTTGTCTTCCATCAGCAAACTTATTGAAAAATTATTTTTGAAGCGTTTCAACAAGTACGTCAACAAATTTAAATTGTTAAAGCCTTGTCGATTCGGTTTCCGTGTTGGTAGTTCAACAAGTTTAGCATTGCTATCATTAACCGATTTCTTAAAATCTTCCGTTGACAACGGTAATTTCACAGGGGCTGTATTTCTTGATTTCACGAAAGCCTTTGATACCATTAGTCGTCGTATTTTGTTTAGCAAATTATAATCCTTGGGTATCACTGGCCCATCCTTAACCTTGATCAAAATTTACCTACTCTATTGCGAACAATCAGGGTGCATAGAGGCGTTAACTCTAATGTTAGAATAATTAACCAAGCTGTACCACAGGGCTCTACTGTTGGGCCCTTACTGTTTTTTGTCTATATTAATGATTTGCCTGACTACCTTGACGATTCTAAAGTTATTCTTAAAGCTGATGATACGACTATTTCCATCTCGCATAAATCATTAACTACTCTGATAAATATGCTGAACAAGGAACTGACCAATGTTGTTGAAGGGTGTCGTTTAAACAACTTAATTTTAAACCCACTTAAAACTCAGTTCATGGTTTTTAAAACTTCCCAAAAAATGCTACCGTTCATACCACAAGTTTCCATTGACCATCATCTCATTCCTGCATCTGACTATGTGTGTTTCTGGGTATAAAGTTAGACCCTTACTTGAAGTTTACTAATCATATTCTCTATGTTAAAAAAAAAACATTTGGTATAAGATCACTCATCATATATCGTCCATTCTTTTCACTTGATGCTTTATGTCTTTACACTTTCCTTTCATACACAGTCCCATCACCTATGGCATTACATCGTGAGGGAATATACATAACACTCATCTTTCGTGTGTACAGAACGTTCAGAATCAGGCCATTCGCATTATTACCAACAGTTCATTTTATTCTAATGCTACCCCACTCCTTCAGGCTAATTGCATTCTTACTGTGCCTGGCTTGTTTAATTTTACCTTAATCATAATGCTAGTTAAACAACGTAACATTCAGCTTGTGTTTAATTTAATCGATGCTAGATTACTAACACCAATGGCACTAGGTTAGCCCACAATCACAAATTCCTTTTACCTAAATGTAACACCAACTATGGCAAAGTGACATCGTCCTTCACGGTGATTAAACAATGGATTAACTTGCACTGTACAATAAAATCGTCATCATCTTTGCATGCATTCAAACATGAACTTAAAAACTTCATTTGAACAATCTATGTTGACAACAAGAATTAGTTCTGACGCAAAGGTGTGCACGTAATATAAAATTTTTGTAAATGTGGGTTTGTGTTCTATGACGTGCTTACGTCTACTTGTATAACTGATTACTATGTACTTGTTGTGTCGCATTGAGGATTCTTTGTTGTTTATTTATTCTTGTTTTATAGTGCTCGTACTGTTCATTTTCACTTGCGCTGTGCAACTTACTTGTTGTTATAATTACTTTTTTAAGGTTATTGTTAATCGAGGGTCCCACTGCAGTCGCTCGACTTAGGGACCGTCGTCTGAATACTATTACTATGAACTTTGTATTTTGAAAGAATAATGAACTGAAACTGAAACCCCCATTATAAATCTGAGCGAGCAGTTCTCTTGCATTCCAGTAGTAGTGCAACCTATGTATTTAAGCAAACCATTACAGAAAATGTTTTCACATTCCACAAGCTCCTCTTCTGCCTAGTTGTATGAGCAGCCGGCATAAAAAAACATATTCGGTATTGAGAACGCAAAAAGGCGCATTCTTACTGACTCTTCCATGGTTGGTGTCTAAGCAGGCTGCTTAGTCGTGAGTGGTTGGCCACCTCATAAAGGGTGCAGCTGAGCAGCCGTTATGCCGTTCAACGCACAGTGCGAACAACCGCGAGTGACAAAATTTGTCGTCTTTAGATGCGTCCCGCTGTTGCAGTTTTATAGAAACTATGAGGCGTAAACTGGATGAGGTTAAAAGCGTACCTGCTTCTTTCGCTCGAAGAAAATGACCGCCGTATACTTTCAAATCACATAAGCCGATAGAACGCAAGCGATGCCAACGGACTGCTGCTTAGAGTACGCGAGTGAAATCTGAAGACATGAACTCAAACTATCAAGCTCAAAACTTTATTGCATGTGTAAAGAAAAGAATGACTCTGCTTGTTTTCAGGAAAATGATGCGGTAACGACGTGTGGCGTATACTTCGAATATATTTTAACACGGAAGTGCTTTATGCCGGGGTAATTATGCATTACACAATTTTGCGGAGTTTCACTTTGTGTTATACAGATTCCTATGACAGACGGATCAACCACATTTTTTGCATTAAATTCATGGCACTTGTTGAACCCCCTTCGGGGACATCGAAGGCCATGTTACCAGATCTACTATACGCGCAACTTGATGGAACGCGCCGCGACTGATTGTCACGTAGTCTTTGGCGACCTCTGGAACTTATGTTTCTTGTCGCCCGACAAGAAACATGAAATCGCAACTTTACACATCATCTCAAAGAAATCTATATGGCTAGCGGCTAGTGGAATATATTCACAATAAAAATATGAAATAGCACAGCCCTTGGGAAAAAACAAGACGAAACGTTTCACACTGGTTCAAAATTTTATTTACCGCAAGTTTCATATGGGGTTGTAAAAAGCTTTACGTCACGTGAGCAACCTGTAAATACGTACTTACGTGTATGTGTTTTTTCTTTTGCTCAATGTTGCGATGCTCACTGTAATTAATTAAAACCGACATGCCTCGTTGTTGTCTGCTGTGTATTCTATGTCCGTGATATTTTTCTCTTCTACTGTTGCTCTTTTCTTGTGTTTAAATATCATTGACGATCGGCAGTGTCAATTACATGTCCGCAAACAGCCCCAGTAGTAGCCTTCACCAAAGGGGTCATAAAGTATTTGTAATCGACTTGCATTTACTTCATATCAATAAAGTTCATACTTCCAACTTTAGACTTTCCGGCGCCTGATGATAGCCTAATATCAGAGGCCTGTCTCGAAAATATGGACTAATATTCATTCATTCATTCATTCATTCATTCATTCATTCATTCATTCATTCATTCATTCATTCATTAGTTCGTTCACAAAACTTTATCAACAAGAGTCCTGAAGCCCGGTCTTTTCAGACCTACACACTGTAGGAAATTTCGACCACCTGGGGTTCTGACAACGTGCACTGACAACGCACAGTACACGGGCCTCTGGCATTATTGCCCCCAACCCCAGATGATCGAAATTTGCGGAGCGCTCCTCTACAGCTTTTCTCTCCTTTCTATCTCTCTCAGTCCCTTCCCCTAGCCCCCTCCCCAACCCCTCCGGGCGCCTAGCCGTGTTCCCAACATGGGCTGCAGAAAGCAGCGTCCATTCCTTCACCGAAGCACACAATTAACCAATCATTCAAAGTGCGAATGGTGATCCTAGAACCGAGTCGGATACGAATTAAGTAACGATAAAACGTACCAAATGAATAGTTTTCCAATAGTAAGGCAAAACTTTTTAATAGAGCCCGTAAATTCCGCCATGTTTCATTGAAAAGAAATATTCCCAAACATCGACAACAGAATGGTATGATTACGTTTAACCGAAAAAGAAATAGTCCTTCTTGTTTCTTTATTTTGCAACTTACGGCGAATTTTGGAAGTGCTCTTTGCTTCGAGAGCACGAGCTGATGGGAACCCATAGCCATGGAACTCGATATCGTTCGAAGACCCGCTTATGCGACGCCGTCGCTATCAGCAAGCAGTTCCATCCCACACACTACTTCCACATTAGAAGTGCCGAATCATCCTCGCACTCCTAATTGAAGCTTTCGTGAAAGTTTATTGCTGGCCTATGAGTGGACCACAGACGCAAAAAGTGCTTCGGTGAGCCGACAACGTTTTGAGACACTCGCTCGGGAGCTACAAAACGTGTTCATTGATTGTTTGATTGATTGATTTGTTCGGTTTTACGTCCCAGAACCACGATATGAAGATGAGAGACGCCATACTAGAGTGCTCCGGCAACTTCCTCCACTTCGTGTTCTTTAAGGTGCGCTGACAGCGCAATACACGGGCCTCAACATTTCGCCTTCATAGAAATCCAGCCGTCGCGGCCGCGATTCGATCCCGCGACGTTCAGATCTGCAGCCGAGTGCCACATCCTTTAGACCACCATGTCGGGCCTACAAAACATGTTGCCGCTGCCAGTGGGCCGACGTTTGTCATATTGCGCAGGCGGTCCTTTAGCTGCACGCTGTGTCCGGAATGCGAGACTGCCAGAATGCTTGCAAGTGTCATCTTGCATGAACACCTTTCGTGCTTGAGTTTTTCATTGGAGCTGCCGGAACTCTTGGAACCAACTCAATGTCCTCGTCGCGGTTGCGCTTCTAGCGTCGCTGCTTGTTTGTTGCCGCTTCTCCCCGTCCTTCTTGATCTTCTATCGGGAGCACAGCGGCGAAGGTCGGTTCCGATATTTCTATAGAATAAGTTTATTTCTCTTTCGCGCAGTACAGGGAAAAGGGGACACTGGGCAAAAATCTGTTCAAGACAGCTTGAGAGAGCACCCAATGCCCTAGTGACACGTGAACAGCAATGGGTGGGCATATACAAGATTTACATGCAACATTTTTCAGCGGAAAAACAATATATAGCGCGTTAATACACTACAAGAAATGAGAAAGAAAAAGAGAGAAAAAGTGAAATACATAATATGAGCCTAAAACATCTTAAAATAGAATAAATCATGCCTTTTTGCAATGTAAGGGGAGTGGTTTCAAAATCCAAAAGTAAGGATGACAGCTGGTTTCCGGGTGTATCTTCTAAACATACATTATTTTCAGCAAGTATGTTGATATAAGACATATTGTACTAAGGACTGTTTGCGATATGAGGTGCGGCAAGAGGGTAGACGCCAAGGTAAGTAATGTCTTACATTGTACGCGGGTGTATAATGATGAGGGTTCAACGCTGTTAGTAAAGGTTCGTTATTTGTGATAATTACATTTCTGTACATACACAATAATTTGAATGGATACAAAACTTTAATCCTGGGAATACTATGCTGTTTAAAGTACGGGTGAGTATGGGAATCCCATGGTAGATTTGTAATTAACCTGATCTTCCGTTTTTGGGCAACTGCTAGCTTCTGTGTATTTTGTTTTGTTGTTTTGTTGTGAGGACAGTGTGAAGAAACAAGAGGAAGGAGTTCCGTGATGTGCGAAGGGCGCAGGCGAAGTCGCCACGCTGCCTTCGTGAAAGTAGCAGTGAACGTGGAAGTTGACGGTGGCAGGAAATCATTCGGAAGGCGCAAGATGACCAGTTCATTCATTCACTCATTCATTCATTTACCTTTAGAGTGGCCATGCAAGCTGAAGTGTTGACCCATCTTCGAATTAATATTGTGAGACCATGTGGTAAGGAAGGAAGCGAGCATTGAATGCCAATGTTTGTAATAAGGATGAATGTCAACACTAATATTGAAAGAATAATGAAAAATACTTGGAAAAGCAAATTTCATGGACATTAAGTAAACAGAAGATACCATTGCGATGCCGCCCTACTCCCAACTTGTTTTAGAAATCACATAATACATGCGAGCAGGCGCGATTTCATAAAGACCGCGGGACGGCGTCCATGCTGCCGGAGCCGGTCGACGAGCGGTCAATGACCTGGCCACTTTCTGCTCCTCTCTGCGGCTTGGATGCTCTGGCACGGACAAAGCCTGCTACGAACAAACTGGCAAGCGTCAGGCGTCGGTGGTATAGTGGTTAGCATAGCTGCCTTCCAAGCAGTTGACCCGGGTTCGATTCCCGGCCGACGCAGAATTTTATTCTCTTTTTCATTTTTATATTACGAACTGTTATCGGCCGTCACAGCTCGCTCGAAATATTCCCTCGCTCGGAATGCGTGGCGGTGCCATTGACCCAACTTTCCTTTCCTGGTTAGCAAATAACGTCATTTTACACAGAAAAGATAAATAAACAAGAGCATAAATAAACTCATAAACTAAATAAATAAATAAACAAACTCGACTTTAACCAACCGAGAGAACAAGCTGGTTTTAGGCAAGGTTACTCGACAATGGACCACAGCCACGCTATCAACCTAGTAATTGAGAAGCACGCCGAATATAACAGACCTCTTTATATGGCGTTTATCGACTACGAGAAAGCATTTGACTCCATAGAAATACAAGCAGTTCTAGAAGCTCTACGACGACAAGGGTTACCTGGCGTATACGTGAAAAGCATAAACAACATATAAAAAGATTGCACAGCCACACTACTCCTACATGTGAAAAGCTGAAAAATCCCGATCGGGAGAGGTGTGAGACAGGGAGATACAATATCCCCGATGCTATTCACTGCATGTTTAGAGGAAATCTTTAAACGTCTAGACTGGGAAGACAAGGGAATTCGAATAGATGGAGAATATCTCAGCAATTTAAGATTTGCAGACGACATTGTACTCTTTAGCAATGATGGAGACGAACTACAAAACATGATTGATGACCTAAACAAGGAAAGTATTAAAATTGGGTTCAAAATGAATAGGCAAAAGACCAAAGTTATGCTCAATAGCCTAGCTAAGGAACAGGAATTTAAAATCGACAATGAACCCTTACAATGTGTAAACGAATATGTATACCTGGGACAGTTAATAACAGGAACTCTTAACCATGAAAAAGAAATTTTCCGTAGAATAAGGATGGGCTGGAGCGCATTCGGAAGGAATTACGATATCATGACTGGAAACTTACCGCTCTCACTAAAGCGAAAAGTATTCATTCACTGCATTCTCCCAGTACTAACGTACGGTGCAGAAAGGTGGAGGATAACTATAAGACTAGAGATGAAACTAAGGAGCGCGCAACGTGCAATGGAAAGAAAAATGATAGGGGTAACGCTAAGAGATAAAAAACGAGCGGAATGGATCAGAGAACAGACAGGAGTAGCCGATATTATTATATCAATTAAAAGAAAGAAGTGGACCTGGGCAGGACACGTCATGAGGAGAAAAGATAACAGATGGACAGTAAGATCGACGGAATGGATACCAAGAGAGGGAAAACGCAACAGAGGCAGGCAAAAGGTTAGATGGAGCGATGAAATTAAAAAGTTTGCGAGCATATAGTGGAACCAACTCGCTCAGGGTAGGGTGGAGTGGAAATTGATGGGAGAGGCCTTCGTCCTGCAGTGGACCTAAACAGGCTGATGATGATGATGATGATGATGATGATGATATAAACTCAAGAATTCACAGGTCTCTATCATTCATTAAAATACAACCGCCGCGGCAGTATGTCGGATATGCTGCTCGGCTGCTCACCCGAAGCCACGTCTTCGTTCAGCCTTCAGCGCACAGCGCCTCCGCATCGGATTGGTGTAGGCACGCTTTGCCGCCACTAAACATAACATGCTGTGGTTACTCCAAGTCGTACGCGTCTTCGTCACAGATTTGAGTAATCAGGCTTCATAAAGTGTCGTGTTAAAGCGCCAATAGCGTTGAAACCATGCAACGCTAGATCTGGTATCCTATATCGCTGAGAAAGCTGAAGGCATCACAGAGGCAAAGTAGCACCTGTGTTGACGCCTTCTTCAGTGGCATTTGGAATGTGGTCAAAGCAATTCTATCACGATATATTTCATAACATTTAGCTCGCGGGGAATCCCAATAAAAACTGATTATCAACGAAACAGCACCCTTAAAGGTAATGACTGCTAGATAAGTTGTAAATAGCACAGACACGGTAATTAACGGACATGGGCCACTTGAGTTCACGCGGTCCTTTCTGGCTAATTAAGATACTGTGAGTGGTTTTTCTTGCAAGTATCGTAGAAATACACAGGCCATATTATACGCAAGGATTATGTAAGGCTTCCTTATCGGAAGCTTCTCTTTTCTGAACTCATGGATTTTATGGCCTCTACTCTAACGCAATCTCCTTTTTTTTTAATTTCTAATCGAGGCAATTTTGTTCTTTCTAGTAAAACAATGAGCTACTTCACGAGACATAGGTGTGAGCGAGCGCCTTTCTTCCATTTCAATAGAACAGTCGTATTTGTCACAAATGGGACACATTTAATTCAAGCATTTAAGAACATGTTTTTCCAATCCACAAGCTGTGCTTCTGGCTAGTTGATTGAACTGCCTGCACGCAAAGATATTCTGTACTCAGAATGCAAGACGGCACATTTTTACTGGTCTATCATTGCGCCCACGCGCAGCAAGGATAATCCGCTTTCGTGGCTGTTGTCTAAGCAGACTGCTTAGTTCCAGTGGTGAATGGTGAGGTTACCCCGTAAACAGTGCCACCTGAGCAGCCGTTATGCCGGTAAACGCACAGGACGAACAGCCGTTGCTGAAAAAGCTAGCATTCTTTAGATGGGTTCCCCCTGTGGCAGTGCCATAAAAAGTATGAGGCATAAATTGACTGAGGTTGAAAGTTAACCTCCGTAATGCGCTCAAAGGAAGTGACCGAGATACAATTTGTTCAAAACAAATAAGCGGCCAGAACGCAATCCACACCAAAAGGCTGCTCTTTATTGCACGTCAGCTCAATCTGAAGACATGTACTCATAGTATCGAGCTCATAACATTATTGCATGAGTAAAGAAATGACTTTGTGCTTGCTTTCAGCAAGATGGTGCGTTAACGATTGTCACGGAGTGGCATTGCCTCGTGGTGGAATATAGCTGAAGGTTTACGGTATCCCTGCACGTGCGAAGTTAGAAGCGCTTCCACCGCTTCAAACACGTCAAACGCTCTCGACCCCCTTCGGAGAAAACAAGGAGGAGATGGTCTTCCGGGCTGGGAAACCCCGACTTGGAGCGTTCCCACGAGAGCCCCCAGCGCGATTCTTGAAACACCAAACGCTGTCTTCGGACCAGCAATGCAGGGCAGGACAGCGGGGCGCCGTTTAGCGGGGCACCAGCCCCGTGCGGACGTACGCTACTGTGTGGTCGGCGGCCTCCGTGTCCAAAGAGGACGACTAGGCATACCTTTGTTGTGACCGGCGAAGAAGGCACCCCCGCGACTCGAACAGTAATGACCTGTCAATAAGGCTAGTTGAATGAAGATGCCGACTCGGCGACCCCGAGAAAGGGTTTGGCCATCGCTCTCTCCAGTGCATTAATTGCGAGAGGGATATTTTGGGCGGAGCAAAAAATGAAGTGCCGGAGCAATTCTCACAAACACGCCCCGATTCCGCAGACAGCGAATCAGGGAAAACATGCGCGTTTTTAAGCGAGGAGTATTGAGGGCTACGGGGTTCTAGTCGTTTGGCTGATACGGCGTAGAAGCCGATCATCGTATCGCTCTAGAAGTTGTTAGCGTGGATTTGTACCGGCCGGCCACCTAACCTTAGCCGCTTCGCCTAGCTGAGATGCGCGATTACCGTCTGCAACGTAGGCACCGGGACTTAGGCTCGAGTTAGTTGAAGCTGCTCGAGTTTGCTATCAAGCAATAGCTCACCGGGAACATCAGCGCTGCAACTCCGTCGACCTCAACGCTTTGCCGTACCAGACTGTGCCGCACCAGACCGTCGTGGACCCTTCAACGCTGCCGGTCATCACCTCGTATGCCATCTCATGTTTATACCCCTGAACTAGAGTGTACTAGAATCTAGTACACTCTAGCACGGCTCCGTCGGCGGGCGCTCGTCGAGAGCGTCTGCTCGCGAACAGTCTGTGACACGGATTTCGGCGTTGGTTGACGCGGATACTGAGAATGAACATAGCTCCAGTAGGACATGGCATATTTAAATGTGGCCTTATTGTAACACGTGGTAGACGCAAACGTTTCTTTTTTTTAAACCCTGCTTTGCTATGCTACGTAATCGCGAAGAACAATTGCGTGCTTGCATGCGCGCGGTAGTATATCGCTCCAACCACACGTGAAAAAGCGGCGCGGAGGTAACTTTAGTACTCACAGAAATTATTTAATGCACTGATAGTTAATTGCAACATAGTATGCGTAAATAAATCTCACCTGTGACTTGTTTTCAGGGCAACATCGTAGACTTTCTGACATGCGCAAGTTCAATAGAACGTTTAGTAGAATTTGTCTTTGGGCGAGTTGGTTCATGCTTCAAACGGGAGAAAAAACGGAGCGCTAACAAAACAACACACAAAAAGAAGGAGGCTACACACAGGACTGGCGCTCAACTTTCAACTGACATTTATTGAAGCAACATCGAATTTATGCACACAGCCGCCAAACGTAATCTCTGCCAAGATAGAACCTTCAGACAACAACCCGCCACATCACCACCATAAACACCGCGGTCAGGCCCTCGTGCCAGGCAGTTGAAAGTTGAGCGCCAGTCCTGTGTGTAGCCTCCTTCTTTTTGTGTGTTGTTTTGTTAGCGCTCCGTTTTTTCTCCCTTTTGAAGCATGAACCAACTCGCCCAAAGACAAATTCTACTAAGCCATATTTCTCCTACATTGGGCTCTTTTTGGTGTACTAGTTCCAAGCACAACAGTGCCATCACCCTTGTCAACGTCATCGCCGTCGCCACCTGCCAGTCACGAGTCGCGGCTTTCTGCCTGAAACGGAAGCTGGTTCCTTTGGAAATTCAAGCACTGTTCGGTGGAGTTAGCCCTACGTGGGGTCATTGGCGAAGAATTTTAAAAATCGTCAAGTCTGAGTACTGGCGGCAGGTACGGCTCCTTCAGGACTTCCTGTGGGCAATATTGGCTGACAGGGCAGGATGTAACGGCAACGACAGACGCTACAAGGACTACATGAAACTAGCCGGACAGGTCACTGATTTCCTGTGGCACCGTGCGCGTTTGAAGCTCCAGTCTGGCCAGAAGGAAGTGAGGACTACTCATAACACCGTGACCGTGCTGGGAGATGTCACTCTCCCCAGCAAGGTACACGAAATATTAGAAAAAGGCCCAAAGTACAGCTTTGACCCAGGAGCCCAAAGGCACCAGCTGCTTGCCATTGCTCGACGTGCAGCAACCTGCCCCGGTATCACGGATGAGGATCGAGCTACCAGTGACGCTGTGAGTAGCGTTATGTGCAAAGTGGGTGAGGGTCCCGTGAAGAAGCCGCCTTTGATCTCCGTCGCCAAGGCTTTACGAGTTCGTGAACTTACCGTATTACAGGCTGACAAAGAGGGAGGATTTGTAGTCATGCCTCAAGGAATGTTTCAAGAAAAAGCCCTTGCCGCAATCAGTAAGAATTTCAAGCCCTGCAACTTCAACGCAAGATCCACGAAAAGGAAGGCGGTTAAGTTGTTGAAGGACCTCAACTTGGAATCGCTCAGAAAAAAAGTTGAGAAGACTGATGCGTCTGCCTTGGAAGCCTTCTTCACAGGTAAGACGCATAAGCCTGAATGTCCTTTGCGAACCATCGTCACCGAGAAGGGTTCCTGGCAATTCCTTGTGGGCAAGTTCTTGCAGCAACATTTAAGCTCCTTAGTTGTTGAAGACCCTTTTCTAGTGAGAAGTTCGCATGACATCATCAAGGAACTTGGCGTCTTGTCTGGAACCACTGCCTTGTCAATTGATGTGGAGGACTTGTTTTATTCCGTCCCTGACGGAGAACTATTCTGTGCTTTGCGTGGTGTGATTAGTGAGAATGACGAACTCAAATTCCAGAATGCCGCGGGGGTAAGCAGTGACAATTTTCTAGCCATCTTAGAATTCTATCTTCAGTCCACTGCCATCTGCTTCAATGGACAGCATTATTTGCAAAAATCTGGAATATGTATTGGTTCTTCCGTAGCACCGGTATTGTGTGACATATTCTTATCCTCCGTGAACAAGCGTATTGAACCTAAGCTCTGCGAATTTCAAGTTAAGAAAGCTTTCAGGTATGTCGATGACTATCTCCTGATTTTGGACGCAGTAGATAACCCGGTGCCTGACGATATCACAACAGCCATATTGAAAGTCTTTGAAAGCTCGGCAGCTGGACTTCGCTTCACGTGGGAAAAGGCCGAGAATAATTCAATTCAATTTCTGGACTTAAAAATATTGTTCAAGCCCGGTCACTTATGTTGTTTGTATAATCCTCGGTCTAAGAAAGCTTTGTTACCATTTGAGAGCGCTCACTCTAAGCTCGTAAAACGAGGTATTGCTTTGACATGTTTGAAAGCAGCTCTGGAAAAATCGTGCCATCATGAAATGAATGTTGGGTTTGCCAACCAAGTCCAACGCTTAAAAGCAACTAAATACCCTCCTCAGTTAATACACAGTGTGTGCGAGTCACATTTGCAGAAGTTAAAGCGTTCCTGTGACTCGGGCACTATTGAACGTAACAGACGGTCTGCCGTAGTCATTCCTTATATTCACCGCGTTTCCCACAACCTGAAGAAAGTGATAAGCAAATACAATGGGAATATCGTGTTTTCTGCCCCAAGTAAGTTATCAAAAATTTGTCTCCTCCCTGCAAAATGGAACCACAAGCAGTGCACCAAGAAACATGACAGCGCCGTTACTGACTGCGCGAAGAACGTCGTTTACAAGATCCCACTGAGTTGCGATAAAGTGTATATAGGGCAGACCGGAAGATGTTTCAATGTCAGGGCGAATGAGCATTCCTTGTCTATCAAGAATAACTCAGGTGGCCACCTGGCTGAACACTGCAAAAGGTGCGGGTGCATCCCAGAATTCGCGCGTACCACTTTCCTCAAGCGCTCAGGTGACCGTTACGAAAGAGAAATAATTGAAGCGTACCACATTCATAAGTTTGCGGACAAGTGTGTCAGCGCGCCCTCTGTCGCGCTAACTGAGAACGAATTAGCTTTTTTTGGAAGGTTATGTGTAGTGTTCTTTTACTATCTTAGTGCTTTTAGTATTTTTTAGCTTTTAATTTTTAATGGTTTTATCTTTCTTGACGAGGCTTTTCGCTATCCTTCCATTTTTTCACTTTGTTGCTCATCTTTGTTTTCACACTTCGTTTGTTTCTTGTTTTTGACGCTGCGCTTTGCTGTTTAAGCTTGTTATTGCTTTTATTGTTTGGTTTTACCTTTGTTTTTGACGCAGCTTCTTTGTTGTTTAAGAAATCTTAGTGGTTTATTTGTTTATTTTTTTTCCCGGCAATTCATGATTGTTCGCACGTGAAAGTTTTATTACCCTTTACAAACATGAGATTGTGAAATGTGGTGCGCAAGGTTCCGGCTATATCCCTCGCCTTCTGTGGCATTGCTGCTTGTATACTGCCTGGCACGAGGGCCTGACCGCGGTGTTTATGGTGGTGATGTGGCGGGTTGTTGTCTGAAGGTTCTATCTTGGCAGAGATTACGTTTGGCGGCTGTGTGCATAAATTCGATGTTGCTTCAATAAATGTCAGTTGAAAGTTGAGCGCCAGTCCTGTGTGTAGCCTCCTTCTTTTTGTGTGTTGTTTTGTTAGCGCTCCGTTTTTTCTCCCGTTTGAATCAATAGAACGCTCCGCACTGCAGGAAAGCTTTTGTCGATTTTTCTGTTGTGGTGGCGCTAAGAAAGCAATACTTGTGCTTGGTCGAGTGTTGTTCAGTATGGACAGCTTACACGCGCATGACTTCACGCACGCGAGTCTTCGGAGACTACCACCTGGTGTTCATCGCAATCCATGGGAATATATGAGATCGCAATTAAGGGGGTTTTTTTTCCGCATTAACTAGAGACGTATCGGCCTTGCGTGCGTCATTTATGAGGTCTCACAGAGAGGCCAAAGTGAGTCAGCCACTCATGAAGTCCGCATGCTGCCGGTGTCATAAGTGGACGAGTTGATTCAATAATACCAGCGTACTGAGACAAACCACCGAGAAGCGCACAGGGTCGAGTTGTAGCGAAGCGGCAGAATAATATATTGATGACTGTTCGGAGGTCACTCCACAGTGCTGATCAAGCCGCGCAACGTTTTGAAAGACACGGCGACATAAGTGGTGGCTTACACACGGAGCGCCCCGCCACGGTGGTATATGTACTCGGCTGCTGGTCCAAGGGTCGCGGGATCGAATCCCGGCCGCGGCGGCTGCATTTCGATGGAGGCGAAATGTTGAGGCCCGTGTGCTGTGCGATGTCAGTGCACGTTAAAGAACCCCAGGTGGTCGAAATTTCCGGAGACCTCCACTACGGCGTCTCTCATAATCAGAGCTGGTTTTGGGACGTTAAACCGCACATAACATACACACGGAGCATTAAAGCTCATGCGGCACTCACAATTTCAACAGTTTTCTGGATAACGGCTTTTGCTGCAGCACCCTGACTGTGGCATTCCTGTCAGTAGTGCCCCGCGTGTAGTTTGTCAATAGAGGCTTGATGAATTTCCGCGTGATCAGCTCCAAAAGTTTCCTGCGGTGATCGGTGTTGTTGTTCCCACAGTTGAGAATTGGAAGCCCCACGAGAACATCGACGCTCTTCTGCACGAAGATTTCAAGTGGCCTGCGCACATTTTTTCTGTGCGGAAGCGCACACTGAACAAACTTACGGAGTCCTACAAGAATTCTCACAAGTTCATTACTGGGGTAAAATAGGCCTCCGCGGTCTTGATGCGCAACAGGAGAGGCGTGTTTGCTTTTGGCCCCTGCAGCAGGGCAACACAGTCAGCGCAAGGAATGTTCTCATTCGCGGCCCTTGCAATGAATCCACCGACCATTGCCACACTGGCGGTGTCGGGATTCGGTATGTGTCTTTCTGCTGAGAGGCAATGCTCCTTTAGACTCTGTGCGGACGCGTTCAGGATTGCTTCGGTGCTGGTATTGGTCGGGCTTTGATGACAGTGAAGAAGCCCTCCTGAAGCGAATGAAGAGCCGCTTCCGACGTTACTTTCTTTGGAAGAAGCAACGATGCCGGTCTTAAGCATCTTCTCCAGCCCTGTGACAGCGCTCTTCACGTCTAACGCGTCATTGCAGCCGGAACTGCGCCGCAAGAGTGACTCAATGGGGTCACTCGAAAATTTGCGCGTCAGCACAAACTTGAATTCTTCATCCGTGAGCAGATATCGAATGCACTGCACGTTCGACTTGGTGCTAAAAACCACAGCATGGTGGGTTTCTTTGCTGAGGAAGTTTTGCGCTGAATTTTCAGTTCCTCAATGTACCCGATGAAATCATTTTCGAGGAGCCTCGCGTCGTCGTCAAATTGGCGGGCGTTCTCGTCGTTGCAGTGGATGTGTTGCTGCTCACATCCATGCAGCTAAACCACTTGTGGATAGTGAACGTGGGCTCCGCCGATGCAAGTCACAGCTGTGGCCCGCCTGATCTTTCATATACTTCAGCGCTGCTGTAACTGCAGGTGAAAACAGCTGCACTGCTGTCTTTACATTCATTTTTTCAATGTTCGTGGGGAACACGCGCTTCCTTGTCAGGAACCTGATAGGCCGTACGAGTGAATACTTTTGCATTTTGTACAGAGTCTTGATGTACTTTGCTGTCACTTCCTTATTTGCGCCAAATTTTTTTCCCAAGAACTGTGACCTGATATTTTTTAGTATATGGCTTTGGTCAAACGCCAGGAAGATCTCTTTGGATGGGTCTGCCGTGTGAGGTGCCTTTATACGTGCTTCTCCTCCGCACAAGGCTTCCATTGCTGCCACATTTATCTTGTGGTTGTCAGTCACTACGCGTATTACACGAAAGCCTATAGCTTCTACTCTTCTCAGGATGTGGCGTGTGACCTCGGCGAGCTGCTGACCGCTGCAACATTTCGTAAAGAAATACCCCACGGGTATTTTAAATCTTGCGTGCAGGCCGCAAAGCAAGAAACATAGGAGTGAGTTTGCCAAACTTTCATCTTCTGATTCGGGAATTAGATGCCCTAGGTAAGGGCCTAAATCCACATCGCCAACAAAAGCATCCCTCTGCTTATGATATATGAGCCTCTGCTGGATTCGCATCTCATCGATAATGAGCCCACACACCTTGGACTGCGGTGTGTCCAGCGCCTGAATTTCCGTTAGAAGCCGGCATCGCACCAGCTCGCTAAAACCGACTTCACCAGATATTGAGCCAATGTATTTCTGCAGTGTCTTTCTGCATGGCAATGTGAGAAGATTTTCATTCCTTATGTACTCATAGGTCTTGGTCGACAGATTCCGCATTACAATACACTGCCTCACTGTGGTCTCTGACCACTGCGGTTTTCTCCTCTTGTAATTTTTTACTTGGTCGACCAGCAGAGATGCTTTTGTCACACCTTCCTCTCCGTCAGCCACAACCTCCAAGAATTGACTCACGTAGCATTCCTCCTTTAGCCTACGAAGTTCGTCCTTGTAAGCGTCAACAGTTCTGCTCAGCCTTTCAATCTTCGCCTTTAGGTCGCGTTCTCTTCGCCGACACCGCTTGCGCTCGACATGGAGAAACGTTGAGGAGCTGGGAAACGTCTGAGTGGACAAAGATCGTTTTGCGTAAGCCCTCAATGTCCGCATTTTTCTTGGACTCTCAACAGTTGGGCAGCTGCCTTTTGCGCCCGCTCCATGCTGCATGGCTCCACGTTCGTCTTTGGCGCAGCCTGAAGGAAGCGCGTGCGTTTCGAACGGAGTGCTTGCCGCGAGAGTGTCGCCTTGGGCATGCCATTCGCTATGACCTCCACCAACTTGCTCATCTTGAAATTCAATGAAAATCATTGTATCGTGCACAGGGCGTTGCTCCACTCCCACTTGAGCTCAGTACACCAGCACTGCTGTTTGTTGCGGTTGTCGACGGCTCCGTCTTGAATTTCTTCGCTGTTGGGGTCTGCTCATCATCGGAATTACCTCCAGTTCCCGGTGTCTCGTCGAGAAATAGGCTGGGTACGGCCCCCTGTTTAAGCCGCCGTGTCTTACAGTGCTCCTTGAAATCTTCTTTTCGAAAGTGCAAACTGCACACGACGGCATATTTTGAAGTGGTCCAGTCTTTTCCCGAAATCGCTGTCAGCCATCGTTCACGCAGAGCGCTGTCAGAGGGAAATTCGTGAAAAGATATGCCAGGCACTTTCCTTTTCGCGCTGGAGCTACAGTGGGATACACAACAGTAGCGCATGGTGAGCTTTCGGCAACGACGAGACGAAGTGCAAACATGAACGGGTAAAGCACGCGCAGACTGCTGAAACACTACGCAAATCTCCAAGCAATGGCACTCAACAGCCAGACTACTGGTTTGCTGTACGTCTGCTACTTGGTTTTTCATGGCAGCAGCAAATATATATGCATGAATTCTCCCAACTGACTTTAAATGTTTGGATTTGAGCTGTCACAGTAATTTATTTCATTCATTCGCGCACGCAACATATAAGCGTATCAAATGTCGTCTGCTTGACGCGCGGCGCAATGCGCGCCATATCGCGAGCAGACGACGATGATGGGAATAGATACATGGAAGTACAAGAAAAAGCTATGATAGTTAAAGGAAAGAGGAACTCCGCAATAATGAAGCATAGAGCGCTGTGGGGTTACAACAGGTACGAGGTAATTCGAGGTTTGTGGAAAGGTGTAATGGTGCCAGCACTTACATTCGGAAACTCAGTGGTGTGCATGAGGTCAGAGGTACAATCAGGGCTGGACGTGAATCAGAGGACGGTCGGACGTCTCGCACTGGGCGCCCATGGGAAGACCACAAATGAGGCTGTTAAGGGGGATATGGGATGGTCTGACTTTGAGGGAAGGGAAGCTCAGAGTAAAATTAGGTACGAACAGAGATTAAGGAATATGAAAGAAAGTAGATGGGTAGCGAAAGTATTCAGGTATTTGTATAGGAAGAACGTTGATTCACAATGGAGGAAGAGAACTAGGAAGCTTACCAGTAAGTATACATCCAGTAACGAAACGGATGGGACGAAAAAGAGCGTTAAGAGCATGGTCAGAGCGGCGGAGAACTCGGATTGGATAGCAAGAATGGAGAAGAAACCGGCATTGAACAACTACCGAAAAGGGAAAGACGAAATCAAGAGAGAAAAATTTTACGATAATTCAAAGGGAAGCGCTTTACTGTTTGAGGCAAGGTCCGGTTGCCTGAGAACCCGAAGTTACAGAGCAAAATTCAATAAAGAAGGGGATACATGTACGTGCTGTGGAAAAGCTAGGGAAACGACAGACCATATTTTGATTGAATGTACAGATGTCCACCCAGGTGTAGCTGTGGACACTACCCTACAGGAGGCCATGGGTTTCAGGAGTAACAGGGGAAAGCTGAACATGCCGGCGATAGATATAAGTAAAAGGCGCTTAGAGCATTGGTGGCGCAAAAGTATGGAGCAAGGCCGTGACTCCTACCACCCGGGCCCTGAAGACGAAGCGTTCGTGCGACCCAAACGTCACATCCGGTATAACCCATGACGTCACTTTAACCCATGACGTCACATCCGTTTAGTTTTTTTTAATAATATTTTTTTTGTTTTCTTGGAGGTGTCTTGGTGGTGGCGCGTTTGCGAAGCAGTATTTCATTCTCTACCGATTTTTAACGTAAGTAGCTGGTCTTTCTGCTCAATAGACGCGTAATAGAAGGTTTGCGCCGTAGAATGATTAGCTTGATATGCGGTTGTTAGCTCTCTAGCGCGCAGATTTGGCTTCGTGGCCGCGTCTTTTACGCGAATGCATTTTACCGATCGACGATTCAGGCAGAGATTTCTCGATCAGATTCGCTGCTGTGTACACAGAACCGTTCACTGGTGTGATTAACGGAATAATGCTTGAAAAGCACGGGAGAAAAATAGGGATACATACTGTGGTAATATATTTCATCAGATCGTGCTCTACCGCCCCTATTTAGTCGCCGCTTTGCTTGCTCGACGTGTGTTAGGGCTTGTTTCGGAGGCCACTTAACTCGTCTGACTGCAGCTTTATGTTTAACCATCTGTGTATCTTCACTAAGCGAAGTGGAATACATGTTGGGAAACATTCGTGAACTCCAGCAGACGCTCAGTACGAGCGTATATTCATTTGATTACAGTACCTCCGTGCTATTGATTCCTTATATAAAGCGAAAACAATTAAGACACAGCATCTGCGCGCTAATATGTAGTGAAATTGTGGCATCTGCGTGCTAATGTGTAGTAAAATAGTGAAAAAGAATCTGAAGCTCTGAAAGTGTCGTTGAACGTTATTTATGAAATGGACCGTTCTCTGATAGCCTCAAATCAAGTGCGCTTGCCGGTCATTACATATATTCTTATGTCAAACGACGAGTGTAGCTAGGTTTTTCTTTTCTGCGAGAGTCAGATATATGAACACAGCTGAGAAGGTTGTTGCCTTTCTACAGCAAGTTATCGCATCGAAACGCTTGCTCCAGCTTGCGCTGTGAAATGCAGTCTGGTATGCCATATCGCGATGCCTGACTGTATTGGGGTGAAGCATCTGATACTGGAAAGGGCAGACTTGAACGGGCCAAACCGAGGGTTCTGTCCAGTAGATATTACTTCCTGACTAGGATAATGTTTCGATAGCATTTGGTTGCGTGGAGCCCATGCCAGGTGAGCTGTTGCCACTACCGACATGCTGCACTGCAATGTGCACTAGATACTTCACTGCATGAACACAACCGCCAATGGCCATGGTTAGATGGAACCAGGCAGCCTTCTGGGCTCCCTGCTTGCGCTTCTTCTGTCAGTGACCACAAACTCAACGTCGGAGTTCGCGCACGCCGTACCAGCAATATTTCTATTCAGTTCCTTCATATATAACACACGCGCAAGACCCGCGTTATATTTGTGCGATATTTATGCGGTAATCTTCAAAAGCCTCGTTGTAATGTCTTCTGTATCTGAAGAAAATGAATAGAGCACTTCTTTATGCAATATGTTTCCTGGCCAGTAATAGCAGAAATCAAGGAAAGCTACATGCCATGCTTATCTTTGCTATTATAGATGTGCGCTTCACCACAATACACATGTACTATATATTAATGCAAATTTGTTTTTTTTTTGTTTTTTTTACAATGCAACACCTTTGCCCTTTACTTTTCCTTGATGTTATTTTATTTCATATATGAAGCACATATCAGTGCTGGGCAGTATCGAAGATACATGTATCTTAGATACTATCTTAGATACTCTTTGAGTATCTTGTATCTGTATCGCGATACATCTTGAAAGACGTGTATCAGTATCTGTATTTTCGATACATTGAAGAATGTATCGGGTATCTTAAAGGGACTGTCTACCGTCCTTCATCGCTCTCCCGTTTTTTGGCTCAACAGAAAGCGTACCTTTCGAAGTGTCCCAGCGTGCAGTGGTTTCTCCAGAATCTCAATAAAAATTATTAAAACACAATTTTTTTCATCCACGAAGTCGCTCCCTTCCTAGTGTAGGCATGCCAGCAACACTGGGTACCGCGCATGATGCGTCGTCGTCTCCCTGGAAACCCTTTCGGGCGCGGGAGGCATCTCAACGCGAACTGGCTTCAAGGTCGACATTCCAGAGGCGACGACGAGGAGGAGAGGCAAGGGAAAGTCGGCGCGCGGGGGTGCGTCTCGGACGTGCAGCGCCGCATGCATGACAAGCGCAGTACTACGCACCTCCGCAGGCAGACGAATTCGAAGGCAGCGCCACATGCGCCACCCCGAAAGCAGCGAAAAAAAAAAAACAAATTGCTCTTGCACGCTATAACAAGGTGTCTCACAGGGTGAAGTACGCATGTAAGACATACATAATAGTTTTTCAGCAGAGTATGCATACCTGCGTGGGCTGGTTCTCGTACACTTGGAAAATGACGAACACGCTGTTGGGTGTCGCTAGCGGCGTTTTTTGCACCACTTCCAGAGCGAAATTAAAAACATAATTCCTTTTTGTGGGGTGAAAGCGTGCTCGTTCCCATAAATGTGACGCACGATCTGCCCAATTTTACCACAATCTTAAAAAATTTTCTGAGCGGTAGACAGTCCCTTTAAGATACAAGATACTGATGTCGGAACATCACCGCGCGACACTAGAAATACTGGCAGAAGTCCGCTGCTCAAGCAGGTACTGCCGCCACTAAGCTTATAACGCTGATCCGCGGTGTAAACGAACAAACTGCGAAGCCTTTTGTAACGTGTTGCCAAAATAAATTCTCTTGTTTATTCTTTCTTTTGTCTGTCTGTGTCATTCCTAATATTCGCATATTTCTATTGCACTTCGGTTTGCAGTTATCTCAATGCCATCTTGTAGAGAAAAATAGTCTGGGTGTGCCTAGAGTGAACAGTAACAGAAGATCTGCTTACGACTTAGTTGAATGGCAAAATCGAGTGCGCATTATGGATATAACAATTCTAAGGAGACGCAGAAATATGTTAGGAAGGTGCCTCGAGAAATATTGTAGTACTAAGTACTCCTTTCTCATGAGCGTCCCCACCCGCCACGGCGGCCTAGTGGTTAATGCGCTCGACTGCTGGCCTGAAGGTCGCGGGATCGAATCCCGGCCGTAAAGGCCGAAATCCGATAGCGGCGTTATACTTGAGTCCCGTGCAGTACTGTACTTAGATTTAGGAGCATCTTAAAGAACACCAGATGGTCTAAACTTTCATAGCCCTCCAGTACGGCATCCCTCATAATTATATCATGGTTTGGAGATGTAAACCTCAACAATTATTATTGTGACCGTCCCCACGAGCTCTTTCATGACATTTTCCACAAGCAGTGAAATTTCCAGTGCGTGATCTTACTTGGTAGGCTGACGACACCTTTTGCTGAGAAACATTGTAACTAATAATGTTACAGCACGATTCGTTCTATTATATATATATATATCCATCCTTTCTGAGTCACATTGTTTTTTTCGCTGTCACAAATCACAAGGTAATTCGCGCAATCAATGTCAAGAGTATGAGTAGCGGAGGTATCCTGCGACACTTTGTACCGCTACGATGTCTGGAATTCTCTCGTAGAGAGAAATTATTACAAAAATTGCACATTCGTGAATCCGTCGATGACGAGCGCTTTAAGCGAGCACATAACTAGAATTTAGGAAGTCATTGCGGTTTTATGTCCTTTCTGTATAGAAGATCCGTCACAAAATATGTCGCTACGAGCGTTGTTACTCCTGTACACTTGTCCCGTGGTCCGGTACTGCGTAAACGGTATACGCGTACGGACCAGGTTAAGCTCAAAGTCGTAATTGCGGCATCGTGCCGAGGTTTTGCATCGCCATTTTTGTTATTAGGTGGGAAACCACTACCTGGTTGGCAAGTAGAGCATCGACTTCCATGAATTACAAAAACCATAAAAAACCGCCGACAGCGTAGCTTATACATAGCTGTCATGTTTAGCAGCCAAAAGAGCCCCAATCAGTTGTTTGAGAATGAAAACAATATAATTATAGCCAGAAAACAACAGTTGTTGAGATACTAACACATGTTTCATTCAAGTTAAACTTGGTTGGTCGCAGTTCTGAAATTCTAAAGCAAACACTCCTGTTCATAGGCGTTTTCTGCTGCATTATATATGTCTATAATATGAAATTTATAAATGTATCGAAGTATCTTAAGATACAAATGGCAAGTATCGTATCGGATACAATTATTGAGGTAGTATCTTGTATCTGTATCCGAAATACTTCTTGCCCGAGTATCTTGTATCGTATCGCGATACAATTTCAAAGTATCTTTGCCCACCCCTGGCACATATCCGTTGTTTTAAACACACACATTTAACAGGGGACATGAACACTGATGACATGAGTGGCACATTTTGGCTTTGGCAAGTACCAGGTAACTCTGACTTCTACTATGAAATTTTGCTGTAATTTGTGTAAGCTGTATGTAAGTTGCTGAAGTATACCATATTGTAAGCGCTAACTTTGAAGATTGTTTTTCTTTTTTATAGGAGGATGAAGGTTTAGAAGTAAACAAAACCATAAGAAAACAATCTTCGAAATAGCGATAGAAGTAGCGGGTGAAACAACAAAGCAAGATATAGGCAAGTTGTCCCAATCTACTAAGGACTGAATAAAAAAATTCCATCACATGAAAGTGACTTCGTCAAAAGATAAAATAGAATTCACAGAACTATAAAAGCTGATCAGTAAATCCAGGCAAAGAGACGTAAGAAAGTTTAACATGAGGGAAATAGAGCGATAGAGAAAAGTACCAGCATTAAATCGGCCAAAAAGAAACTGCATTTAGGACAAAGCAAAATGCGTGCACGAAAAGGTAAACAAGGTAATGTTATCAACAACTTCAACGAAATAGTAAAGGTAGCCAGAGATTTCTACTCTGAACTGTACAGCACTCAGACAGACCATGTAACCTTAGTAGAAATCAAATCAGAGAACACTGATATTCCATGTATAACCACTCACAAAATCTGAAAAGCTATCAAAGGCATGTCTCACGGTAAAGCAGCAGGTGAAGGCAGCATAATAGCTGACTTGGTCAAAGACAGAGGAGACATTATATTTCAAAAACTTGCGTCACTTTTGCATCAAAATGTATCAAGGCATCTAGTGTACCGCCCAGCTGGAAAAATGCTAATATGTCCTAATACACAAGAAAGGTGACATAAAAAGTTAAAGAATTACACACCAATTAGCCTACTCCTGGTAATATACAAGCTGTGAGAAGTACGCTGAATATAACAAGCCTCTTTATATGGCCTGTATAGAGTACGAGAAAGCATTTGATTCCATAGAAATGCAAGCAGTTCTAGAATTTTTACGTCGTACACGTGCAAACCATAAATAACGTCTACAAAGATTGCACAGCCACACTACTCCTACATGAGAGAAGCAGAAAAATGCCTATCAAGGGAGATGTCAGAAGAGGAGATACAATTTCCCCAGTGTTAGTCACTGCATGTTTAGAGGAAGTCTTTAAACATCTAGACTGGGAATAAAAGGGAATCGGAATAGACAGAGAATATCTCAGCAATTTAAGGTTTGCAGACGACACTGTGCTTTTTAGCAATGACGGTGATGAACTACAAAACATGATTGGGGACCTAAACCGGTAAAGTCTTAAAATAGGACTAAAAATGAATAAGCAAAAAACTAAAATTATGCTGAGCAGTGTAGCTAAGGGACAGTAAATTAAAATTAACAATGAACCCCTTGAATATGTGGACAAATGCGTATAAATGGGGCAGTTATGGAAATCCTCCTTAGAATAAGAATGGCATCAAGCGCATTCGGGAGACATTCCTAAATCATGACTGGAAAATTGCCACTGTCATGAAAGGTGTTTAATCACTGCATTCTCCCACTACTAATGTATGGTGCAGAAACATGGAGGATAACTAAAAAACTAGAGGTGAAATTAAGGAGCACGCAGCATGCAATGGATAGAATAATGAAAGGTGTAACAATAAGAGATAAAAATTATCGTAGTGCATCAGGGAACAGACAGGAATAGCTTATATTATTATTTCAATTAAAAGAATGAAATGGATCTGGGCAGGACATGCAATGAGGAGTACAGATAACAGATGGACAGTAAGAGCGATGGATTAGATACCAAAAGAGGGAAAACGCAGCAGAGGCAGGCAAAAGGTTAGATGGAGCGATGAAATTAAAAAATTTGCGGCCATCAAGTTTAACCAGCTTGCTCAGGATAGGGTGGATTGGAAATGTTGGGAGAGGTGTTCATCCTGGCAGTGGATTTAAAATAGGCAGATGATGATGATGTGTGGGATGAGGGCAAGAAATGGCCCAGTGATACTCTGGGCCTAGGTATTATATAGTCGAAAAAATGCAAAATCAATAACTGTTTTTTTTTTAACGAAATCAGGAAGCAGCTTTACTTTACTGTGTAAATTATTAAAATGTTGTTCATGATACAGCCAAAACACCTGGATATCTGTTGTATTCAAAATGCAGTTAATTCAGTCTGTGGATGGCATTGCCTGCTTTTTGTAGCCTATAGAGCTTTTCCAGTGTCGTGGTAACTCTTTTGCCCTCTGCCCCAGATACAGTCTGCGGCTTTGCAGCTGAAAAAAGGACAGGAGTCTCAGCTTGGGAGGCGAGCAGTAGGGTTTTTTGGTAAAACTGCTGTATGAATCTAATTTCCAAGCTGAGAACTGTTCAAAGGGATGCTTAGATGTTTGGCCAATGAATTGGGAGGGTCTGCAATACACAGGGATATCTGTTTTACCACATTTTAAATGCTCTTAGTTGTTTCATCTGCAGTTGCACGTCAATACAAATGTGAAAGTGTTAAAAGAAAAAGACTGCTGAAACATAGTTACAGTTACGCTCTGTGAAACGTGCAGTTACACAGGCACAGAGTGTAACTGCATGACATCTAACTTTAATTGCATTGTTCCTGCCTCTGGTATTGGCTCATAATATTCCTATCAATGCTGTGCATTACAACAGCCATATTTAACAGCTGTCATGGTTTGAGGGCAGATAAATGAAAAAGAAAAGATGTTTTGGGCACATCACAAAACCCTCTTGTGTCTGAAATGGTGAAAGATGCCCAGAATAGGTAAAACCACATGTGTTTTCATCTTATTACACTACCATTAATGTCGTAGCAGTGGAGTTCACTGAAGTAGAACTGTGAGTCGGCCTAGTTGGAACGGATCCATTTTCAAAACCATTCAGCACGCAAACAGATTACCACGAAGAAAAGCAGCAAGGAAGTAATTTGTCCCTGTGTGTCTCCTTTTCTTCGTGGTTGTCTGTTTGTGCGCTGAATGGTTTTGAATATGTTTCTTCACTATGCCTTAGCGACTTGCCTAGCTCTTCTCACACGGGTCAATATGAATTAGCAGGTTTGTTCTAGCTACCTATGTGTTCATTTGCCCTAGTGTGATTTAGCATTTGCAACCATTAACATCTTATTGTTTTGACATTACAGGCTGAACATCCCATGTCATGGTTTGGCTTCCTGGCGCCTGCTCTCAGCATGTAGGATTGAAGAATAGCAGTGTACTCAGGAGCGCAAGTTTTGGCACTGGAGCAGCAGCTTTTCATTTCAAAGATGTCAAAAATAAAAGTTTCCCTGGCCACATGCTTCGTTTTCAATTGTTGATCAACATAAACCAAAAATGTCCTGGACCCCTCTACATCATAAGCAAGTGTACTCATATTGCGAAGTGTGGACACAAGGTTCAAAATGAACTGGCAAAGAAGAGAGAGGATATGTGCTATCCTGTCATTTCACCACGTGTCCTGTTTGTTTCCTTATGTTAATTTGAGAATTTAACCATTGTTTACTGAGATTAACAATAATTTCGAACTCATTGAAGCGCCCTGCCACGGTGGTCTAGTGGCTATGGTACTCGGCTGCTGATCCGAGGGTCGCGGGATCGAATCCGGCCGCGGCAGCTGCATTTCAATGGAGGAGAAATGTTGAGGCCCGTGTACTGTGCGATGTCGGTGCACGTTAAAGAACTGCAGGTGGTCCAAATTTCCGGAGCCCTCCATTACGGCATCTCTCATAATCATAACCTGGTTTTGGGACTTAAAACCCCACAAATCAATCAATCAACTCATTGAAGTGTAATAGATACGAGCAACATTTAGCTCATCGTTAGTTAATTTGAACTTGTTTCTTTGCCTGATCAGAGCTAATTATCTACAAGTTCTTGAAAAAAACAAGTGTTTTCACTAATGAAGACTTCAGCTTTCAACCAATGCGAAGGTTAGGGAGTCAATTCCACTTCACAGAACAAGGAACATACACGTGTTCACCGCTTGATTATAGCCTAATTTTTCTCACCAGAAAGCATGCACTGCGAAACAGTATGAGGCAATAAGTACATTAGTGTTGAATGCCTGCTACCCAGTGGCGCACCGACGGGGGGGGGTTTCGGGGGTTGTAACCCCCCCCTGAGGACGACCTAACCCCCCTCCGTAACTGCTCCTATGTCCTAGAAGAATGTGGCGCTAATGTCTGCAAAACCCCGAAAAAATAATAAAAATAATCATCATCATTGATGTCACTATTATTTGGCATTTTATTTACTTTTTTTTACACACGCAACAACCGTGTAATCGCTTGCCCGGCCCTGCGTGAAAAACTGAACCCCCCCGGCAGAGATCCTGGGTGCGCTACTGCTGCCACCTAAATTAATAGGTTGAATTCGAACCTGTCAACTTCACAAAAATTACGGGAGGGTCACCTCGAACTGGCCGTAACTGCACTGTTCATAAGAGACTGAAAGGTGCTGTTTTGCATTCAAGTACATCATATGTTTAGATGTAGGCTAAAGTCTAGCAAGCTTGCGACCAAACATCCCTTAAAGGGACACTGAAGCAATTTTTAAGAAAATTGAGGTTACAGTGCTATGTTATCATTTTTCATACGGTGAACTTGAAAATCATGTCGAAAATTGGCATAAACTTTAAAAAATTACTCTATTTTGGCAAAAACGCGCGGCGCGCGTCATGGGTGGCAACTCAAACCTCGTCGCTGCCTATGATTGGTTGAAGAGCTTCATGACATCATCATGAGTGCCTCGCAGCACCCGACACTGCCTTGGCTGTGCTAGTGCGTGCGTGGAAACGAACACCGCAAACGAACGCCGCAAACCAATGCCCCAATGTGGCTACCTTGATCATCCTCAATATGATGTCAGCATTTCACTCGGTCATCCTCCTTACCTGCATTCCGCGTGCGCCATGGGGCGATCCCGCGGACCAAGTTTGGGCGCTTATATCACTGTTGTTTAATTAAATACTGCAAAAAAAACCATCGTACACATCCTATACGAGGTCACAGATTCTGAATTTCTATTAAATTCAAGAATTTAAAAACACTTCAGTGTCCCTTTAAGGGAATGTTAAGGACAACCCCATTTTAAAAAAAATTTCTAATAACCCTCGGGACCAAAAGCATTAGGAGGGGTATGGGTTAAAGTAAACAAGAGAAAAAGAAAAAAAGAGTAAGGCAGATCACATGTTTAAAAGCACAAGGGCTCCTAAATATGCATTATGAACTTGAGTGTGCAATATCACAAAAAGCTCATCTCAAAGGCGTGATGTGTAGAAAAAGCAGCGAGATAAACGTAAAGTGTGAAAATGAGGCTTTGATTACAATATGTGCTCAAGTTACAAGGTAAGAAGGTTTTACTTAGAGAATATTAGCTAAAGCTGCTCAGTATAATTGGTTATCATGAATGAATGCGAATTCTGAAAGAAGCTGGTTCCATTTCATGGATGACCAAGGAAGAAATGACTGAAAGTTGGACATGTATTGTCAAACTTGACTTATTTGTACCTCAACATGTTTTGTAAATGTTTGTCTAGTACCTAAAACAAGGCAGAGACCTACTGGCGTACGAGTCAATGCACAAAAAACCTTGCGCCACATACAGTACACTCCGTGAATTCGACATGGTGACGTAGTCGAGGCAGCGATGTGCATCGAGGAAGTGGAAATGGGTTTCTCCATAACTGCTGACGGCAGGGTCTGCTCACAATAGCTTGAGCAAAGTGCCTCACCCAGCAAAGGGGAACAACTAGGCACCCTAATGATAGCTAAAACCTCCTGCTTTTCACACAGCTAGCTGGACTGTTGGTCAGAAAGGAAAGAGAATGGTGATTCTATATCAATAGATCTGCCTAGGCAGGAGATTTGAATAATTCTAATGATGTACTGACTACTTAAATACAATTTTTCCTCAAAGTTGGCACAAAACAAGCACTGTGGCAATTCCTGAATGATAACTGAACAATGCACATCGACTTAATACAGTTAAAGCTGTCTATAACAAATTCCTTAATTCCTCTTGTACCCTTAGCAGCTCCTTTCTCCGAACAATTTCTATGTCTCCTTGCGGTCTGTCATCGCCGCACCTACATTAACACTGGTGCCTCCCAGGAAGGTTGTAAATCCTGCTACAACTCTGCTCACTGTGCTGTGACTTTTATTCTGGAGACGTAGCTCTTGGACTCCCACGCATGTTCCAGGCTTATGTGAAAAATTTACACATAATTT